>WAAE01006647.1:0-26648 GCA_013400495.1 Nicator chloris | reverse complement strand
TTGTTGTGGGTTTTTTTGTGTGTGTAAAAGAAGTGTTTCTCCTTCAGCCGTATTCTAAGATGTCTGCAATCAGGCTTCCCTGTTTTTTGCTCTTTAACATGCATTCTTACTGTTAAACATTGATTTCTCTGTTATTTCCTTATACCTTTTCTGCTGTCTCAGGCATCTTTGTCATAGTGCGTGACTCTCATTCCTCATCCGCTTTCCCCCTTCCTGAATTATCAACTTCACCTGTCTTTCTTTCTTGCTTGTATTCCTTCTTCTTCTTTTTCTCAAATGCTTTTTCAGTTAGTCTCTTCATATCCATCCATCCCCTCTTTCCTCTCTGCTTATCTACCTATTCTACATTTCAGTGTGCCAGTCTAACAAAAATACAGTTATTGACAGTTATATTCTTCTAACCACATCAGTTCTCTCTTTAAATCCTCTCATGTTCTGTCTTTTACCTTCAGAGTTAAGTTTCCTCTGTATCCCTTCCAAACCTTGTTGTAGTTTCTGATCTGTGAACCTCAGCGTCATGCTCCAAATAGCTCCTAATTATATGCTGCTTCGTTCTTGTTTTAGCTCCCTCTGTTAGCCTAAGGTTTGGTCTCCATCAGTTCTGTCTTTCATAACAATGCCCCATTTCCTCTCCACTACAGGCTCTCCTGTTTTCTGAGCACCTAACTTCAACCTCAGAAAAACAGATTGAAAAACCTCCTTCAGTCCCACTGAATCACAGAACACCATCTAACTTGTCTTCCCAGAAAGAACTCCATGCTTCCTTTACTGAAGCTATATGCCCTCCTGTGAAAGGTGCTTTGAGAGCTGATTGTAAAGGGCCATGTAAAAATGCAGTGCTCTATAAAGGGTGATTAATATTACTATGAATTAATATTATTTCAGACAAATTTAGAAATCCTTCTAAGATACGCTTTGTGCTTTTTGTCTCACTGTTTTTGACTCTCACCTTGTAATGTGCTTTCTGCTTCGCTAAAGGTATGATAACGAGGCATGCATAATTGAAATGAAAACCTCTTCAGAACCCCTTCTGATTGAATCTGTTGAGAATCATAATCACACACCCCTGAAGTTACAGAAAACCAGTGTGTTGGTGTGCAGCAAAGGTCTGGGCTCTGTGTGAGTTGCTTACCTGGCTGACATGCTGTCCTTTGAATTAATCTAATTTCAGAAAAAGTATCAGGGGTACACTAATGGGCTGTAAAAGAAACCGATAATCTTGTGTATGCATGATGAAAGAGCTTTATAGATAAAGTAATTAAATGACAATGGAATGACTGCAGTAGCTATTGGATGCATCTCGTGTACAGAAATCTTTTCCAGAGGAGCAGAAAATCCACAAGAATAAGGAATCTTTATGTTTAATACTCCCACAATTTTCTCTAAAGATGGATTTTTCCCTGCTGTAAATAGTTGTGTACTTTGATTGCATTTTGAAGCAATTAATTTCTGATTTTTGGGACAGTGTTTCATGACTATAAATTTTCAAATTCTGGTCACGAATATTTTTTCTGACAATTTTTGTTTAGGAGGTGGGTTTTTTTTTTAACAGGTGATTTCTTTCTCTGAACTGCAGATATTACCAAGTTCTATAATATCTGCCTCTTTTGCCTGAATAGTTACATGTGTAGACAATGGGAACTAGAAATAGGGCTTAAAACATTAAGAAATGGCAACACTAAGATTCTCTGTGCAAAGTTAATGCGTTTTCTAATCCTTATTTGTGTGGATAAAACCTCTAAGGTCATGAGGAACTCTTGAAAACCAAAGTGTTTCATTGGCTTTGACATAATATGTCATTGAACTTACTGCTCTCTACAACTACCTGAAAAGAGGTTGTAGCCAAGTTAGGGGTGGTCTCTTCTCCCGGGTAACAAGTGTCAGGACAAGAGAAAATGGCCTCAAGTTGTGCTAGGGGAGGTTTAAATTGGATATCAGAAACAATTTATTCACAGAAAGGGTTGTCAAGCCTGCCCAGGGAACTGGGTGAATCACCACCTCTGGAGGTACCTAAACTCCATGTAGATGTGACACTAGGGATGTGGTTTAGTGGTGGATTTGGCAGTGCTGGGTTTATGCTTGGACTCGATGACTCTGAGGTCTTTTCCAGCCTAAACAGTTCTACAATTCTACGTTTCTAAGTCTTACAAGTCTGTGTGCTGTGAATTCCTGCTGAAATTAAGGCATGCCCATTTCCTTTGGAAATGTCTAAAGAAATAGTTCTGATGTAAAACCCAATTTATTGCTTGGGTTCCCTGTGTTCCTGGATGTTATAATACATTATCTCAATTTTTAAGAAAATGTTGTTAGCATGAGGAAAATAATTTTCTCAGTTTTACTCTTAGAAAGAATGACATTTTTATAGCTGAAATTTTCCAATGGAAAAAAACAAGGAATATACAAAAAGACCCACTACATTTTCTGTCTGCAGTGTTCTCTGTGTTAAAATGAGTGCAAGTGCTCTGCATTATAATTGTATTCTGGGTTAACTTGGATTTAATACAGATCCTTCTGTTATAGGCAGACTTTTAAGCTAAGGACTGCAGCTCTGGACATCATCCAACTTTTGCAGTTAATTAGGGCTGTAGACAGTGTGCTAAATTTTGAATCTCAGTTGTATCTGTAGTGCTGCTTTCCCTGTATCTGAAAGAGATTTGGCTATTAGCAGAAGTCTGTTGACTGAGATTCTATCCAGGAAGCCTGAAATTATATCTGTGAGCTGAAGGATAAATTTAAAGAAATGGAGGTCTCTTGACTCTTTCTCTCCAGCATAGCCTTGCATACTGTCTTTTTTTTTTCCAGGAAAGTATTTTTCTTTTATTTCCCGTCATTATAGACAGGCACCTGGGTTTCTTTTCCATGTGAGGCCAGTCTTAAGACCGTCAGCTTTCCAGAAGCTACAGTTTTTCTGCTATTCTTTGCTCTTTTGTCATGTTCCTAATTGTTTTCTGGAGATTTAATTTTAAAGGTTGCAATCTTTATGACCTGGAGTAGTTATAAATAATAATAGAAAATACATGCCATATTTCTTTTTAGTTCTGTTTGCAATCTTTAAGGATAATTTTTACACCACCACCTTTTGCAGGAGCTGTCTTCCCTTTTCTGACTTCTTACACACTATATTAACTTCCAAGTCAAACCATGGTGTGTTCTTAGCTGTCACTCTGTGTTTGAACTTCCTTCAGTCTTCATGAGTGTTATAGTTTCATGTCATGCCCCAGTCATACATTTTTCAATTAAGTTTTTAAATTGACATTAATCTGATTCTTTTTTTGTCCACGCATTTTTATATGTGGCATAATACTGTGTAATGTCTAGTAGAATACTAAGGCATTTTTAACCTTTGTAATTTTATATGTTTTATATAAAGGAATATTCGTTATGGAGAAAAAAGAAAAGATTCAGATGTGGAAAATGTAAATTCAGAGCTGGAAAAATCATAAATAGTCATAAAATACTGCCAGTGAGCCTCCTTAAGTGCATCTGTTACAGAAAATGCAGAGTTTAAGTTCAAAAGCATGTCTTTTAAAATAACTGTGACATGCAAAATACTTGACTATTCCACTATCAGTACAAAGTTCTACTTGCTAAATGTTAAACATTGTAGAGTTTTACTATTCTCAATGCTCCATACTCAATATACTTAATTGATAGTTTCCAATTACCTAAACCAGCAAATTACTGTTTTTCCAGTGAAGGCAAAGGTTTCTTGGATTCCCTTCCAGCCTTGCAAATTTCCACCCACGGTGGCTGCAGGACTAGTCTTAATTTCTATTGGTCTTTACTGTGTATTTAACAGTAGTTTTATTTTATTATCTAAGATTATGATTCAGACAATTTTTAAGGAGAGATACTATAAGCCATATCGTTAATTAAAAAACAACCTAAAAGGGCAGCAGATGACTATGGAGCAAATCAAGAATTCCCATTTCCCTCTCAAGTATCCTGCAATGCTGAGACTGCTCTATTTTTCAACGGCAGATTCTGATTAATTAATTAAAATTAATGGTTGAAAGGGAGAAGGAGAATGGGAGTCATAATCACAGCAAAGAAGCAAAACTCAGGAAGATTAGTTGCAAGGCAAACGTGTCAAATTAAAGCAGTATGTTTTGAGTGAAAGGAAAAGCTGTGGGAAGTGAACAGACACATCTGATGGAGAGTACTGGAAAAGCCAAAGGCTGAAATGTGAGCACTCAAATACTGAACAATTTTATTAAGAATACAAGTGTATGGATAAAGGCTAAAATAAGCATACTATTATTACTGATAACAAAGAAAGATGACATATTTTTTTTATACTGTTGGGAGGTTTTTGAGATTCCATTTCAGGAAGCCTTAGGTTAGTAGAGTAAAATGAGGAAGAATGTTGGTAATTCTTGCCTCAAAAAAAAAAAAAAAAAAAGTGCTTTGTAGAAAGTGAAGACATAAACCTCTCTATGTCCATTATGTTTCTGCCCTGCTGTAATGCATCTCATAAACTAAGGGCTTCCAATCTGTGTCTGTCTGCCTTATGAAGGCAAGAAACTAAAGTGTGAGAAATGGATATATATATAAAACTGTTAGGACATAGTGGCCAAGGCAGAGGAATAAATATCATGCCTATAATTTTGGTTGTACAAATCTTTCAGGGATTTTTCTGTACTGGGAAAACCAGAGCCATACATTTTGTGACAAATTCTCAAGTTTTCCTGCAAGTTTAGTCACAATGATTTTTTCAACCTGTAATTGAGCTGCTGGATCCCAAAAATAGACTATAAGAAACTACAGTTCTCAGTGCTGTAGGACCTTGTCTTTATGCCAACATGAGCCTTTGTCATGTTAGTCTGAAAGATGTGTGTGATCAAATAAAAAGGCCATTGCTGCACTCTAGGGCTTGGTGTGAGAAGACCTGAGGGTGATGCTTATTTCCATACCATATGTCTTAGAAATGATGAATAAAATAAATCAAAACAATACACTGAAACCTGCACGTGATAGTTGAGCTCAGATGGATAAAAAGGCCTAGTCTGGTAAGTAACTGCTTGTCAGGCATGAATCCTAATGTTATACATATGCAGTGTTTTGTTTATGGGTTTTTGTTTGTTTGTTTTCTTGAGTTTTGGTTTGTGGGTTTCTTGTTTGGTTGATGATTGGTTCAGTCTTGTTTGTTTTGTTTTGCTTCATTTTTATTGGTTTTTGTTTATTTGTTTTAAACTTTATTGGTTAGAAAGGAATTGTCCAAGTACTTGGCCTTTGCATTTCCTTTGTGTCTGGAGAGAATTGTATCTATTGGAGTAGTTGATATTGTGTAGGCATGTGGGATATAGGGAAGAGTGAACATAAAAGTTGACGTTTGGGATGCAGAAATAAAGAAGAAAACGAAAAAGTTCTGGGTTTTTTAGCAGCTGATTATGCCAATCAAGTAAATGACAGCTATCCTGAGGTAAAAAATAATTTTTACTCTTAGAAAAGACTACTGCCAATGCCTAGTTACTGATTTTTTCCCTGTACTCTGATAGAGAAAACTGCAAACTAAATATCATAATACAAGATAATATGGTTTCCTTTGAATCAATGGATTTATTGAAGCCATTGGGGTTAAAGTTTTCTAAAGCAAAGCTTATAGAATCCTTTCTGAGCTATTTAAGCAGAAAATCATTCTATTGACATCTTGGTCCTTCCATGTTCCTCTGGGGTCTCATGCTTTGTTCCACTTTATATACTTAATGCTGCTGTCATTGTCTGCCTTTCCCACTTAGTTCATTCCTTTTGATGTGCCTCTTATGTCTTTAGGAGAAGTCTCTTCTTATGTACTAAATTTTCACCTAAAATCTCCTTGAAAACTCACAGCTTTTGGGCTTATGCTAAGCTCCTGAGGTGACTGGACTGAGCAAAAGAACTTTGAGTGTGTAAGCTAGAAAATGCTTGAAGGACAATGGCTGTCATTCTCCAGCAGCTGCCCAACTGAAAAGAATACACAAACCTGAAAATGTTCATAAAGCAGCAGCCTTGGAAGAAATTCAGGTTGCAAGGCAGGAGTCAAGTAAAGATATAGCACTGTAACAAGATGGTGAGTTGGAGGAAAATGAATCCCAGGATTAACAAGCTGCAGAATTTATGCTTAGTGAACTGTTAAAAACCAGTGAAGGAGGAAAATGAGAGCTATCAACAGCTGCAGAGTATGAGAAGCATAAGAAAATGAGAGGTGCAGGCAAATAGAATGGCTTAAACAATTACATTTTGGAGTGGAAAAGGTTGGAAACATTCTTTTTCAGGTTTTAATTAGACAGACTCTGATTTGAAAATTGAAATAAAGCAATCAAGAAGAGCTGTGAGAGTCTGGTGTCTTCTGAAAAGTCAGTTAAAGATTCTTGTGGCTAATGTGCAAATTTGAGATATTCTTTCCTAAAATGGTAGAAAAAAGACACTGAAAATATTACCTAGGTGACTGGCTTTATCATGATCCATATGTGTACACCAGGACAAGTATGGCAAGGGAAGAAGTGCTTACTTGTGAAAAGGGGCAGTTACGTCATAGTCCACCCCAAATTCATGTAAAGTCAAAATTATAGAAAACAAAATCCTTTTCAAAAAGTGAAGTGAAAATGAGCTGCATTAGCAAATTGTGATCCACTGAATACTTCAATGGGTTCTATAAATCTCATCAAGCCGTGCTTTCATACTTGTATTATAAGCAATTATAAATACACAATCTGATACTCTTGCCATACGTTAATGGTTGGAGCAAGTGATTGTGGACATGCGAGGGAAAACACTGAATTTTGGTTCTATTTTTTCTATTCAAGTAGTTTAGTTAGCAAAAAGAGGTCCGTTTTTTGGGGAAAATTTAGTATGTATGTGCTATATTGATGAAAGAATTTTGAACTCACCAGATAATTGGTTTGAGTCTTATTTCTTTATCCAATCACATTGTCTAAAAATTTGAAAGTTGTTACAACAGTGCACAGAACGTCTTCTTTGACTTCCGTTAGTAGTTACGAGAGTGAAGACATCCATACCTGACCCTCCTCTTCCCTTCTCAAGGAAGCTGTAGACTGCAATGGGGTCTCCCCTTAATCTCCTCTTCTCCAGGCTAAACTAAGTGACCTCAGCCACTCATATGGCTTCCCCCTCTGGACCCTTCACCATCCTCATAGCCCTCGTTTGG
Organism: Nicator chloris; assembly: GCA_013400495.1. NCBI lineage: Eukaryota > Metazoa > Chordata > Aves > Passeriformes > Pycnonotidae > Nicator > Nicator chloris. The sequence continues at coordinate 19,501 of WAAE01006647.1, read as the reverse complement.
ACACTCTTTAAGAGCTTCATGTCTTTCTTATACTGTGGTGCCCAAAACTGTCCCCAGCACTTGAGGTGAGACCACCCCAGTGCAGAGCAGAGTGGGACCATCCCCTCCCCTTGCCTGGCTGGCGATGCTGTGCCTGCTGCACACCAGGACAGGGATGGCCCTCCTGGCTGCCAGGGCACTGCTGGCCCATGTTCAACTTTCCACCAACCAGGACCCCCAGGTCCCTTTCTGTGGCACTGCTCTTCAGCATCTTCCTCCACAGTCTACACAGACAACCAAGGTTGCCCAGGTGCAGAATCCTGCACTTGCCCTTAATTTGTTGAGGTCTTTCTGCAGTATCTCTCTGCCCTTGAGGGAGTTGACATCTCCTCCCAATTTTGCATTATCAGCAGACTTCCTTAGTATTCCTTCAAGTCCTGCATGCATGTGGTTAATGAACATGTTGAAAACAACTGGGCCAAGGATGGAGCCCTGCAGAATCCCACTAGACAGGTCACCAGTCTGATGCTATCCCATTCACTATAACCCTCTAATTTTAAATATTTTGTTCTCCCTACACACAGACTGTAGAGAAAACCCTGAGACTCTGAATTCAGTGTATTGCACAGTTGTTTGGACCTTGCATGCAAGCCTTTGAGGGTGAGCAGCTTTTGCTGCTATTTGAACTAGCTGTTCAAAAATCCTAGAAAGCTGACTTGAATATTCCAGCTTCCAGGAAGAAAAAAGAATATGCACAACCGTTTTAAGTGCTTTACTGAAAACAGAAAGTTCTGCAAAGAATTAGTGACTTCAAGAGGATAAGCAGTAATCTGTGCTTCTCAAAAGCATCATAAAACTTTGCAAGTTAATAGAGAAAATACAGAAATGGTGATGAGATGAGAGTGAGTGAATGAATGTCATCTGTGAGGCAAGGCATAATAAATGTGTCTGGCAGCATATAGGGCAAGCATTCTGAATTAGATTTGGGTAATGATGTGTAGTTGCTGATGAAAGGAGCATATCCATGGAAGAACCATAGCCAAAACGTAGATACAATCTGTAAAAAGACTTATTATAAATCCACTGGTTTCAAATCTATAAAATGAATATTAGGGAAGTTTTTACTGCGAATGTTGTACTTATTCATTACGATGTAGGCGGACACTTAAATTGTACTGTGTAGCAGTCATTTATACAGTTATTGGTACAATTTGTACAATTTCAACAGTCTGTTGAAATCTTTCATGATGCAGAAGTGTTAAGATAGAATCTGAGACCAAATCCAAGTATCTGCTTTGAGCCTTAGATTGTTAAATTCTGCAAGATCAAACAAGAATTAAAGAGTACCATAACAAAGCAAATTGTAATAATGAAGCCAGAAATTAACTTGGAGCATGAATAAAAATTCAGACATAAGAAATATAAAAATAAAACCAAACTAGTCAAGGTTGAAAGAGTATAAATCCAAGTTTGATTTAAATAGAATTATTTGAATTGATACTGAGAAAGCTTTTGTAACTCTTTCTGGCTGGGACAGTCTTTGCAAAAATAGTTCAATTGTCTAAATTAAAGTAATCAGTCAAAGATTAATTATGTATCATCAGATAGTCTGCTGCTAGAAGTGTATGAATTTATTGGTCAGCATGGGTTCTTGCCAGGACAACTTTCCTTTGTTGTATTAAAACATAAGTGAAAAGTTGGAGGTTGCTGATGGAGAATTCCTGAAATCTAATTACCTTTTTTTTCACCTCCTAGATGAGTTGATTTTTAATTGTTTAGCTGCCAATAAATTTGTAAGTGTGAGAATTCAAATGTATTTTAGAATTTACTGCTTGACTTTTTTTTTTAATGTGTGTGTGGGAAGTTGAAGAAACAACACAACGTGTAGCTGGAGGTTGGATTGGTTTTTAAACTGTGTTTCAATCACTATAGTTTGAATTTTATTTCTGTTTGCCCAGTCTATTTGAGTACTTGCAGGTAAGTGGAAAAAAATGGATTACATTTCACCAGTAAGCTACTCATTGCTAGTTATGTATTCTGCTGAATTTAAAGTCTTCTATTTATAAGGAAGGCTAGCAACATCACTGGTGTTATGGAAGATTTGACTGTCTCCAATTCCTCAGAAACTCTTCTTGCAAAGACTTAACATGCAACTTTTTAACTACAAGTTGTATCACAAAGCATTGGAAAAAGACTGCATTGTGTTGAAGTAAGCAGTCTCAGCTCCAACACTTTTGCATTTTTGAGGAATGGTTCTGAAATCATAACAGCATTCTCCTAGTTTTATTAAGCTTAAAAAAAAATTTATTAAGCTTAAAAAAAAATCAATATTGATTCCTCAGAAATGCTGCATTTTGCTACCCTATCCTGTATTTGTAAGAAAAAGAAATTGATCCCTTGCAAAAAGGAGTGACTATTCTTCTCCATACCCAACACTTGAGCTCACACACACTCATGAATTCATAAAATAAAAAAATAAACCTATGTAGAGATTCATGTTCATGTGTGCATGCATTCTTTTTTCCCCTCTTTCTTAAATATTAAGATTGCTTATGTTTTCTTACACAGTTTTCATTATTTTTAACAAACCAGTGTGCTGTTTGTACCATATACTCGCTAATGCAACATTTGCAATTTTAATGATAAATATCTGTACAGATATCTCACATGACTGTGAGAAAAATGCTTGATGTTCTTCATACTGTCTCCCATGAACATATTCTAACCATCTGAACTGATCTGGCACACATGATAAAGATTTTATGTATCTTTGAGTATGTTTCTCTTGTAGTATTAAGTAATGCTCAGATTCTTTTTAGTAGGATATTAGTCGGGTTTTTTTAGAATTACTATATCTGCACTAGTCATGAGCTGCTATTGAGTACCACTACAAAAGCATTATTATATCTCTTATAATTTTCACTTAGAGTCTCAATAACATAAATCTATTATCATTTTAATCTTCACTTAGAGTCTGAGTCACATATGTGAAATAATTGGTGTTCAGTTTCTTCATGTTTAGCCTTTATTGTTGGAGGAATTTCCTATCTCCATTATTGATATATTGATCAGTGGCAACTGCATTATTTTCATTGACTTACTGGGTTTTGGTTTAGGATCAAAACATTATTTCTTAAATGTACACAGGACTGAAGTAAAACACATCTATTCCCTGGAGAGTGCATTGCTAATGATGATGATGATGATGATTATAATAATAAATGATAAATAGTATAATTTCTATTAACCCCCTAAGTCATCTGAAGCCCATTCAAGTCAAAGTAATTGAAAAAGGTCTACTTATTCAGTGTTTGAAATAGAATAGCTCAGGTCTGCATAAACAATGTAAACTAACATTCAGGAAAAAGTATTTATCAGAGTTTTCCATCTGGAAAGTTTTTGCAAGCCTATCAGCAAGACTTCTGAGAGCTTTTGCAAAACCTGTCTTGAAAGCTTTTGCAATCCTATCAGCAAGCCTATCGTGAAAAGCCTGAAGATTCTTTTGAGGCACTGTATCAGGACTGGCTGCCCTGGGCTGCAGCCAGCTTGAGCTTCCCAGCTCTCAGTTGTGGAAAGTTTGATGAAATTTTTGATGGTCCATTAGCATTAGGAAGTTCCATCCCTTGAAGATGCCAAAACCTTTGGTAATATAATGTTAGTAGCTTAAAAAGTTAGGAGGGGAAATGAAGTGATTTAGATCTGCTAGCTGAAAGTAAAGTAGACTCAGTGGTTAGGATCTAAATTTGGCATGTGTTCTATGTTTCCTTGAGGTGTCACTATGGCAAAAAAGAAATCACAGTACCTATCCATTTGTTCTTTATATGTCTTTATTTTTATATTTTATAGTGTATTTATATTTTGTACCTTAAAATCAAGCATCATTCCGTGTTAAATCCCATTCTACGTTTCACCATTCAGTAGATGTTGTGGAAGCCCTGGGCAGAAACAAAGAAGGCCAAGTTTAAAGGTGGAGTCCATATTACTCCTTAGCGCAGTCTGAAGTGTGGCATCATAAAACTGCAGAATGGTTTAAGTTGAAAGAGGTCTTTGAAGTTCAAATAGCTCCAACTCCCTGCCATGGACAGTGGCATCAATTGGCTCAAAGCCCCATCCAGCCTGGCTTTGAACACTTCCAGAGATGGGGCATCCACAGCTTCTCTGGGCAACCTGTTCCATTGTTTCACCACAGTCACAGTACAGAATTTCTTCCTTATGTGCAATCTAAATCTACACTCATTTTAAAACCATCATCTGTTGTCCAATCACTGCAGGCCCTTGTAAAGTCTCTGTCTCTGCAGCACTGATTCCACTGTGGAGGAGCTAAGCCTAAGATCTTTTATCCCATCCTCTCTTGGAGAGACATCTTATGGCTGACAAGACAACAGTTTATTGTGCTACTTCCTAGGGTGACACAACACCACATAAAGTATAAGAGATTAAATGTGCCCAGGCTTCAGGCATCCTGTAGGATACCCTGTCATTCTCGGGATTCAGTTTTCTCTTTTAAACATGCTTTAGGCTGAATCTTCACTAAACAGTAGCAGAGAGCAGCTAATGTTCTGTGTTGCTCTTCAACAATTTTTCTCAATAGTCTCTTGTTTCAAAATTTACTGCAAATTGCAAAATACTTATCTTTGTTGGAGAACATCTGTAAGCAATGCGATGTGCAGCAAGAATGAACCTTCTTGTGCCCATCTACTGCAAATTTGTTTTGTTTTCATTTATTCTGAAGTGTCTTAAAGGAGTAATTTTTAGGAACATTATAGTGATTGGACATGGCTGCTTCCCATGAACTCAGCAACAGAGATCTGTGGAAATGACAATTACTTAAGAAGAAAAGAGCTTTAAAAAAGATTCCTGAAACCTCTGGTGTGATCTTCTTTCATTCTAAATTGCTGATTTCTTGAGTCATCTCACAATGAGAATGCTTCTGACTATGTTGTTGGGTTAAGGGAATGTGTCAGACAGCTTTCTCTCACAATGTATAAAAAACTAGCATCCAAACAAAAATTCTTTCTGACAAAAGCTGTGAATTGTGTCAAAAGTGAAAATTAAATGCCAGATGGATAATTCTATCCAAAATGACACTTTAGCCTTGAGGACACGCTACTTTTTATTTTTTTTAATATTCAGTCTGTAATTAAAAGCTGGACAATATCACAATATCTCAGTATCTGAATGTAGGGTGGTAGAGAAAGAAAGATGGACTACTGTCTGTGAAATAAAAACATGCTAAGAAATAGCTACTGATGAGTTCAGATTTTCATTAATTTTGATATATTCACAGGTGTTGTAAAGTTAAGAGAAAAGAATCTATCTGGGTAAAACTCTTAAATGCACACTTCTTTAAAACATGGATATAAAAACACATTTTAAATGTTTTCTGAATATGTAACAAATTAGGAGTAAGATAAGTGGAAGATATATTTTCTGCTTATTTTTGTTGCTCAGGTTTTTTTCTTCTGTAGGATTTATTTTCATGGTTGTCCCAGTATAACTGAATTAATTTTAAAGGCAAAAAAAATCAAGCAGCAGTAGCTGGTTAATCTCAGATATTTCCAAATCACGGTTGTTAAACTTTCTGTTAAAAATTAAGCAGTACAATACTCTTTTTCAGAGAGGGGTTAGTATAAGAAGGGGAAAAGGAATGCAGCTAAAATAAGAGGGGAAAAAACTTTTAAAAATCACCCACTAAACACTAACAATTCTTTTGTCTATGCGTTATTTGTACATCAGGTTATTTACTTTAAATGTTCACATTAAGAACATTGATTGGAACAGTACACACACTGTTGTGGAAGATTGGTTTTCTATTCTTTAAAGCTGCTAGGCCTAAATCCTTATTATTCTCAGCTTTGTGTGAAAACTTAAATGCTGGGCTTTTAATCATTCAGTTTTGAGCTCTAATGCAGCTGTAAGCCATCCACAAAGGCAACTGCTGTAACAGTTCTAGACTGAAGCAATAACAGAGATACACAGCAATCTTTTCCATGAGCAGGTTCATTCTGTATTCACCATTTAAAGGAAACTCCAAGCGCATTCATTAAGAAATTGTGAGTCCACATCTTGTGCTAGATTATAAAGTGTTTCATATGTGAAAACATCTGTTGTGTTAACAAGCTGCTGTACTTGGTACAGCAAAACTACATGTGCTAGTTTGTTGGTAAAAGAAATACTAAATATATTGTATTTCTAGTTCTTCATTCAACATTTTCAATATCATATATAACAAAGAAAGTATTTTTCACAAAGATGATGTTAAAATGGGTACATTACTGAAGAAGGAAGGAAGGAAGGAAGGAAGGAAGGAAGGAAGGAAGGAAGGAAGGAAGGAAGGAAGGAAGGAAGGAAGGAAGGAAGGAAATTTTTAAATAGGGTATAGTATTTAAAAATTGTTTATTGGCATCTGTGGGAGGCCTTGGTCATTAAAAAAAGACTAACACATTTTCATTTTTGATTGTAGTTGTGTGGACACAAACATAATGAAGTAAAGACTGGCATCTTAAGGGAAATGGGTTGAACACATGTTTTCCAGGTCTGTAATTAGGCTGAGTTTGCAAAAATGTTAATTCTGCCTTACTATGGTCAACAGTAACAACGTTTCTTAGGGATTTCACAGATTAAAAAGTTTTCACAGATTAAAAGTTTCAGAGCAAAAATTGTTTATTTACTTTATGTCCTCTTCCTACTAAAATAGCTGAGAGAGGAGTGCCCTATGCTGGTTTGTGTTTACCAGAGCTTTCCTAGCATAGCATTTTTTTTTCAGTCTTCTACTCTTTCTCAAAAATAACTTGTATTGCACACATGGACATAATCTGTATAAACATTGGCTGTAGAATAGTTTTGATTGGAATATCCCTTCCCTATTAATTATTTTCATTGTTAATAGCTGTACACATGAAAAGTACAATGAACTATGTCATACCCAGATAGCACATGGTTTTTTCTATTGTCTTTTTGACTGTTCCAAAAACCTGAGTTTTCATTTTATGTGCCCAAATCTGTCAAGTAGTATGTAGCTTAATTTAATACTAAATTGTTAAATGCTGTATTGTAAAAGCCATGGAAGTTTTGTTTGCAGATGTTGACAGTGGGCCAGATTTAAAGCTGTAACAGAAGACTGGCTTCAGGCCAAATTCTCTGCCACAGCTTAATGAAAGCTGAACTGAAGATTTCCTGATACTTCTTTGGAGCTTCATTGCAGATTGCTAAACTTATCCTATGTGATTAACTTCAACAGCCTCCTATCAAGTAGAATGGAATCTAGTAAAAAATATCTATTTAGGACATAAAGAAGTAAGAATCAGTACAGCTTAATTAGCCCTGCACCTACTTTATCCAATTAGTGTTATTGGAGCTGTGTTTGCCAACAAGTTTCTCAGTGATTAAAATGCTGGATGCTAGAATATTTGGCTCAAGCTTCTCTAATACTGGCAGTTCTTGTGGCACCCAGTGGTCCCACAAATTTGTTAGGTACATTGTCTAGGTTATATACAACCCTGGAAAGATCACAGCTTCAATGTGCTGTTGTAAAATAAATAGAGACAGAGCTTTCTCATCCCCAAAGTAAACTCTGGATTTTGTTGTTACGACTTTCAGTGATTGTGCCACTGAAAAGGACCTCTGAGTCCATGAGTCATAAAATGGTGTGAACCTTTCCAGTTCATGTAGCAGAAATTTTGCAGAATCTGGGGTTGGTTATAGATGTATGTCAAGGATTCTCTAAAGCATTGTCTTCTAGCATCATCTGCAAGACTTCCATGGCAAAAAAAGTCCTGATGACTTAAAAAAACCAAAAAACAAACACCCACAACTTGCTTTTGTTTACTCCAAATGATCATGTTTTTTAAAACTTGTTTAGATTTCAGACCTATCCTGTACATCAAAAGGAATTTGGGAATTGTAGACATTCTCATTTTGGTTTTGCCTCAGTTCTTTATCTTCCTCATAAAACTGTGTTGGTACATACTAAAAAAAAATCAAACAAGATACAATGGTTTGGCCTCTCTGCAATTGTATCTCAAACTTTCACGTAACTTTAACTACTTCATGAAGCAAAAGTTTGCTTCATAGAGATTTTTTGTATCTCTCAGCTGTAGCTTTCCCTACCTGCATTTCACAGATCTGATACAAAAGTTTTTATAAGAGTTTTGACGTATCATGTTTATATGGCCATCTAACAGACTGAGCTTCAAGATGCTTAAGGCATCTGAAGGGGATCTACCCTGAGATAGGCATGCGTGCAAAAGATAATTTAGTGCATTAGCCTCTTTTATGGAAACCTGAGTGCTTAAGCAGTTAGGAAGGAATTTGGTGCCTGAAAAAATGTTCCTGTGCATTCAAAAATATAAGCATCTAGGTCGTGTCCGTAATGACTTGGGGTTCTATGTTTCATATTCTGTTTTTCAGTAAGAAACAAATGCACTGCTTCCTTTTTTTTCCCTCCTCTTTAAACAAAGGACCTTAAAATCCTTACCTAGAAATAGAGTTTGTACCCTTCATCAGTGGAACTATTCATCCAGAAAGGTACTAGTGAATGAAGAAATCTCTCTGGTACTGGATGATTTGCCTTAGGAAAGACAGTAGAAATAAGCCAAATGGAAGGAGCAATATTACAGTCAAAGCAAAGCATCTGAGCAAATTCAGGTAGCTTCTATGTGTATGTGTAAAGCTACAACATTCACAAATTAGATCTGCATGTTTTAATATTATTATGCAATATATTGTGAGGAAAATGTTTGCACTGCCTTTACTACTACGGTTTTTGATTATTTAAACTAGAGATTCCAAAAATTGAATTTTATTCTCACTGTTTAGTGGTTTGATCTTAAAATTTGTTTTAATAAATGAAAGGCACTGTAGTTGGTTTCACAATCAGACTGAGATTCTTTAATGATGTTGTACAGTGGAATGAGAGTACAGGACCTAAGCTTCTCATATCTGGTAAGAAAATTTAAATGAGTCCAATACTACATGTGAATGTTTTAATTTTCAATGTGGCAGCAGAATGCTTGTTTATTCGAGAACCATTTTAATGAGATTTTAAAAACACTACAATTACACTGTAATTTAGTAAAAAAAATTCACAGTTTGGGCCAATACAAAATTCAGAGTTCCTTCAGTTTAATCACTTCTGTTTCTACAAAATGAAGTTATCATTATTTTGAATACTTAATGGTCTTGCTTATCTCAACTACATTTCAAACATAGCCCAGACAGTATTTAAGTCCCAAATGATTTATGTCATTGAGTTAATAGAAAAATATATAATGAACTGCTTTGCTCTTTACTCAGGACTGCCAGTCATTCTTTGCAATTACTCCCTTGTGTTACAATGGTCTGGCCTCTCTGCAGTTCTATCTCAGACTTTCACATAACTTTAATTATGTTATAAAGAAAAAAAAAAAAAAGAAAAAGAAAAAAAAAGAACATTTTTTAGCTTTCAGCTTTAGTTTTCCATCTACAGACCTGCTGCAAAAGTTGTATAAAAGTGTTTTGATGCATAATGGTTATGTGTCCATCTAGCAGAGTGAGTCTCAAGATGCTTGAGGCATCCCAAGGGCACCTAGCCTGAGATAGTCATGCATGAGAAAGCACAAGTCCCTTTTTTGAAAACTTGTGGCCAGGAGGGCCACTGGTATCCTGGGGTGAATAGGGAAGAGTGTGGCCAGCAGGTTAAGGGAAGTGATCCTCTTCCTCTGTTCAGCCCGGTTGTGTCCAGTTCTGGGCTCCTCAGTACAAGAAAGATAAAGAGTTACTGGAGAGGGTCCAGTGGAAGGTCACAAGGATGATGTGGGCACAGGAGAATCTTTCTTATGAGCAGCGACTGTATGAACTGGGCCTGTTCAGTCTGGAAAACTTTGAGAGGGGATTTCATTCATGCATATAAAGGCAGGTGCCAAGGGGATGGTGCCAGATCCTTTTTGGTGGCGCCCAGCAACAGAATGAGGAACAATGGCCATAAACTAAAACACAAGAAATTTCGCCTCAGCACGAGGAAGAAATTTTTTTACGTTGAAGGTGGCAGAGCACTGGTACAGGATGTCCAAACAGGTCATGGAACCTCAGTCTCTTGAGACGTTCAAACCCCACGTGGACAAGTGCCTGTGTAACCTGCTCTGGGTGACCCTGCCTTGGCAGGAGTGTTGGACTAGATGATCTCCAGAGGTGCCTTCCAACCATGAAAGTGCTGTGAAGCTGTAGTTCTGTGATTATTACCTGATAAATGGTCTGAGATGTCTCAGAAGTGTGGGCACATCTGCAAGTGTTGGAATTCCAGTGTGAATGAATGCCAAAAAGTGCTAAATGTTTTTGGAAGTAGATGTAGGTAAAGGTAGATTGTGAAAAGCTTTTCTGTATGAGTGTTTTAGCAGGAGACAGAAAGCTCCTTGAAAGTTCATTTTATGTGCTACAGGGAAAGCTTGGTGAAGAAAATATGAACATGTGGTCAAAAATCTAAGGAGAACACATGTAAAATTACTGTCCTAGATATTGCAGTTTTATTCTGCATTGAAGAAGTCCTAAATGCACTGTACATGGAAGAAAATGCAGCTTTACATTTGCATTATACAAGATGAGCTGTTAATGCTGGATGCTGTTTTGGCAATCTCTAGTTCTTTGGACTGTTTACCTTTAATAGTTCAGAGGTTAAATCTGCATTTACTCATTGTAATTGCTATGTCTGGAGAGCAATCCTACAAGTAAATACAGCTTTTGATATACCTTAATCTGTAATCTGCTCAGTTCTGTCCTATACTTGCACAGGTACCAGGCCAAATATCACTAAAAAAGCAAACACTCTAAGCTGTGCTTTAATACCTTGGTTGGTGTTAATTAATGTGTTACAAGGAAACCATAATTGTTAAATACTAGGAAAAAATAAAGCTTTTATACTGAAATATGACTAATAAAATGATACAGAATTCTGTAATTTTCATGCTGGACAACAGTGGACATTGCTTAGATGTAAAGAGACAAACAAAGACCTTCTTGAATGGATTGCCTTTGCTTTGGGTGTTTAGCTCTGAACTCTCTTCAGATTCACGAGGCTATTTGCCATTGCTATCCTCTTATTCTTCTCTATCTCTGATTAAATACCTTAAAAGTGGTATTCACCATTTCTTCTTGCATTTGCAACATTCTTCTGTTTTTTCTCTAAAATCCTAAGGATTTCTTTTCTTCAGTTCTTATGTTTTTCATTTCTCATGACCACAGCTAAACCCACCCCACTCTCTGGGCCAGGGCAGTTAATGTTCTGATGGCTTCCGGCAGCTATCTTTGATGCCAGTCTCTCTGGTAAAACTCAGGGCACAATGGGATATTAAAATGGAGATCTGATCTGGAAAGAAATATTGAGCTCGAAGTCAGAGCCTAACAAAAAGTAAATAAAGCAGTCACACATGGAGCTGTGGCATGCTGTGGCAAGTGCAAGCCTAGGTAATGTGTTTGAAAATTGAGGCATTTGGAAGAAGTGGTAAGAACTTTAGTGGCTTGTGTGACTTCTTGAGAGCTTGTAACTGATAGCAGAATGTGCCCAGCATGTGGAAACTAGAGTACTGGTTCAGGAGAATTCATCTCAGAAGGGATGAACGACTTTACAGGAGATGATAAGAGCTTGTAAGCAACTCGGCAGGTTTGTTAGTTGTGCTTCTGAAACAGATTCATAAAACAATGTGAACCCAGAAACACATGTATTACTGCCAAAAATCCAGTAACAACAGCAATTAGGTAAAGGCAGGGCTTACAGGTACAATCCCATTCATGTTGACGGTTCAGATAAACCAAATAGATTTGTCTGTCGGTGCTCAGTGAGCTGGCTCACTATCCATCCTTGCTGGGCAACAGATCCTCCAGGATCTGACACAAGCCATCAGGAGCTCACAGCTCGTGCCACAGTGGTGGGTGGGACCTGGGCAAGGCCAGAAGCAACGTTGGTCAAGCCCTCTAGACCTATAAAGGAAGCCCTTAAGATATGTCAACACCCGGGGCTGCAAACAGGACATGGCTGTGGCATGGCAGTTTGAATGCAAGGGCACAGAAAAGGTGATGAAGCTCTGCCAGCTTCAGCAGGAAGCAATGGTACCCACCTGGATGAAAGCCATGACCTCTTTTCAGCTCTGCACCTACTGATAGAGCTGCCCAGGCCGAGCTCCGGGTGGGGACACACTGCTGCCCCAGTGGCAGCTGTGGGCTCTGCCCTGCTCTACCAGGCACCAGGACCAGCCAGCAGCAGTGAGCACCCCTGTGGGAGGTGTGCCCAGCTGGTGCCAGGGGCATCCTGGCCTTTATCAGAAATAGTGTAGCCAGAGGGACCAGGACAGTTGTTATTCTCCTGTACTTGGAACTGGTGAGGCCACACCTTGAATCCTGNTGAAAGGAGGCTGTAGTGAAGTGGTAGTCAACTCTTCTCCCAGGTAACAAGTGAGAGGACAAAGAAAATGTTCTTAAGTTGATCCAGTAGAGGTTAAGATTAGATATTAGGAAAAATTTCTTCACTGAAGGGGTTGTCAAGCATGGGAACAGGCTGCCCCAAGGGAAGCAGTGACTCAGCCCAGAGTGAGTCACAGTCTCTGGAGTCATTTAAAAAGCGTGTGGATGTGGCACTTAGGGACATGGTTTAGTAGTGGACTTGGCAGTGTTAGGTTGTGGTTAGATATAATGAATTCCAAGGTTTTCTAACTTAAATGATATTATATGATATTAGGGTTCTTGTAGGAGTGATGTTTGGGCTATGATTTCCATCCTAGGTATTTCCCTGAAAAAATGCATCAATTTTATGATGACTGTGGAGGTAGGGCAGTTCATCTGGATGGTGTTTTGGTCTGGGGGATAAATTTGAGAATAGAGCTGGTGACCCTAATTGGCTTTAGAAAGAACCAGAACCTGCAAAGAACGTGTTGTTGAGGACTTGTAAGTTTCAAAAAAACCCAGAGAAAAAACAGGCTTAATTTTGGTGCGTCTTTTTGTCCTTCCTTTCAAAATGCAGTCAGAAGAGGTGGAAATGAAAATAAAGATGGGTTAAATGGCATTGATCTGTGTGTGACTGGCCTTTCCATATGATACAGGTCTGATTTATTGTGTCAATCAAAGTTGCTTAATAAATAACTAATTCATTCTGCATTCACCCCTTTAAACCAAATCCAGCTCTCGTAGATCAGGACCTTCTGCATTGCATTCAGATAGACAATCTAAGCCGTACATGGATCAGGACAGTGTGGCCTAAACTCTTAATCCTTTTCTCCTTGATGCCTAGGATGTAACTCCTCACTATCTGATTTTGAAATCTTTGTTTACTTCTTTATAACTCCTTTGACCAGATCCTCTGCTAAGTCTTTCTATTTCTGTGCCTGAAGGAGAGGCAAACAAAAGGCTCTGTGAACACTTAGTCCTTAAAACTTTGCTTTGTTGTCCTTTCCTTTGATGTCTGTAATGTTTTAAATATAGAGAAATTAAGATCTGAAAAGTGTAGAGTCATGTGCCAATAACCCTATATAATGACTGGCTGTATATATCTTTTCCTGTGACTGTAGCCCTTCTGTGATGGATCGGTGGACATGTTAGCAGTGGAGATTTTATGTGTCAGCAAGACATCCAAGTGCAGAATGTGGCAAATCATCCTTCATTGTTCATCATCTTTTACTTCATCTGTACAGTAGCTGACAGCTGTGGTGTTCTTGCTGCAGCCTAGCCTCACAAATCCCCCCCAAACCAGATAGATCTTGTCTCCATAGAAGTTATGTAGGCAGAGAAGATATTTCTCTTTTATAGCTTTTGTTTGTTTATGCTTTACTCCGTACCTACCTTTCATGTTATTAGCCTGGGAATGACCTTTTCTTTTATTTGCATCTGCTGTTCCCTTGACCTTTTTTCCAGCTCAGGGATTGTTTTTCAACATAGGCAAAAGTGCTGTTTTGTTTGCTGATACGTGATCATAGACTAGTAGTGGTAGTTTTTCTAAGCAATACTCACATAAAGCAAACTTATTCCAAACCTACTGGAAACAGTGGAATCTTTGCATGGGATGGCAGTGAAGTCTTCATATTATGTTGGTTTACCTTGCATCTTGTATCTGCAAATTTTCTGGTTGGATTTCATAAAAATTCTATGAACATCTTTCACTACAGAAAAACCCCAAACCCTAATTGCAGTACATTTCTTTTTGAAGTGAGATTTATAAATTACAGAAATTATATGTAGTTTCTTAGTCTGCTTTCTAATTATTGAAGACACATAACTTTCTCAGTTCATCTTTTGTGCCTCCTTCAACTTCCATTGAAATCATGGATCTTGGTTTGCTCGCTTTCTTGCCTTTCCGTCTTTAATGTTGTAGGAAGTAACACATCATTGCAGCTTGAGCAAAAGCACATTTTTGTTGGGTAGCTAAGGACATATTCAGGACAAGAGTGGTAAGTAACATCCAGAGTTAGAATAACTCAGTGAATTCCTAGGTATGCAAATATCCTGTTCATTTTTAGCTGAAAAGTAGAAATACAGCTGAAAGTGAGTTGGAATGAGGGGGGAACTAAATCAATCCAGAAAACCTGGTTGTTTTCAACCTTTCTAATATTCTTTTTTCCTTTATAATGTCATGCATATCTTTATGTTCTGTGTCAAATCATATATTGCTTAATGTCCTGTCTTCTCTCTAGAAAGAGAAATGCATACCGTGGAGTAGGAGTTTTCTGCTTGAAATTTTTTCTTTATAATGCATACATATTATGTTTCTTTATGTCAGCAAAAGACTACACCCCATTGTCTTAATTCCCTGATATTCTGGGGCATGTTGATGCTCTCAAAAACTTTATTTGGCATTGTATGCAAAAACTGTGGTTCTCAAAAGAGAAATATTTTTCCTTAGAAGGTGAAGTAATTGATTTCAGTCCTTATCTGGTGCTTTAGGAAACTTCATTTGTTCTCAATGTCACTGTGGGGGTCCCAACATAAAGATGACAGCAAAGAACTTGAGTTCATTACTTTATACTATAGAACTTACATTTAATAAGGTAGCCTGGTCAAGCTTACATTTAATTACTTTTTAGCTTTACATATTTATTAGGGAGTTTCCTAGGTACTCAAATATTCCCAATATCTCTAGGCAATCCTTAACTGTACCATGGGAGGATAATGAGGTGAATAACAGATAAGAGTTTTATAAATGGGAAAAATCTCTTTGTTGAGAGGAAGTCACAAGTCACTTTAAAAGTAATATATAAAAACTGAGCTTTAGCAAAAAACTCAATAGTACAATTGAACTAAGGCCTTAGCATCATTTGTCACTCTGATCTTTCAATTCAAGGAAATTTTCCTATGGTATGGCTTGTTCTTTAGGGGAGGAGGAGAATTAATTTTTTCTTCACCAGTGACCAGATTTTCTTCAAAGCACTTGGACCAGTTTGGTGCACTGTACGAGATGTATTGAGTAGGTAGGAGAGTGTTACTTGCCTATTAGTACCTAAGACTGTGCTGTGACAGTGCTGCTTCTGCAAGCAGCCTTTAGTTTTTGAAAAGGATGAAAAAATTGTTGCATACAAGGGAGATCACAAATAGGAGGTCTTTTAAGCAGTTTGCCAGGAACCTGTCTGTCCTTGTCATGAAGTACAACCTTACCTTATGGTCAGTTTCACTGAAGCCTGCAGAGAGAAATGGAACAAGGGGATAGCCATTTGCCCTTTATTGACTAAAAGGAGAATGTCCCTGAAGAATCTGAAATTCACTTTTAGCTTCCACTGACCTAATGTACCATCTTTATCACATAAATTTTTTTGCCAGCCCCAGGTATGTCCATGTCTCCAAATGAATCTTCATCAGCTATGCGTACACGCTGAACTTTTCCACCTCACAGCCTTTCTAAAAACTTCTAAAACCTTACTTTCTGAGTGAATGTAAAAATATATCTTGCCATTAATGGTTAAGATTTCAAACTGTGCCTGCCGCAAGCACTTTTGTTTGACTTCTGAAGACTATAATTTGAAAGTCTCAATGAAACTTTTTCCTATTTACAGAAACTCTAAAACAAAAAGCACTTTTCCATTTAAAGCTTCAAGAAAACAACAGAGAATTTATAACATAAATTGCTAGTTTCCAAAGGTTCCATTTAATACTAATAATGTCATTCTGAAGCCTGAGCAACTCAGCTAAAGAGAAGCTATTTACAGCATACTGCTGTGATCGTTGTGACAAAATCCCACTGAGAGATGTGTTTGCACATTTTCTAAGTCACAGCTCTGTTCTGTTTCCACAACACATATTTTTTTCCTCTTCAATTCTTTCTAACAAAAAAAGAATGATGATTTAGTGTAAAAATAATCAATTACACAGTAGAATATAATGGTCTGCAGTAAGGTTAAAGAGTGGGTCTGGCTGTGTACAACATCTCTGTAGCACAGATTGGACTCTATTGAATGTTACGATGTGATCTGAAAAAGTAAGAGAGGATTTATATTTGCTAGAGATTTATCAGAGTCTGTGTTGAAATTGGTTTAGCTTATAAAAACTTTGTTGGATTACAGAGATTCAAAGTGTTTTTCTGTTATCTTTGTTTTTCCCAGATTTTCTTGACACTGTTCAGTTAATGTATGTACCAACAACCTCTCTCCCTGGCTCAAGTACTGGTCCTCAAGTACTGGGTCTTTCTTCCATTTGAAACATGGGCCAAAAGTACTCAGTGGTCTGCTGTAATAAGATCCATTTCTGCAGTTCTTGTGCACATCATCTCATAGGAGAGCTACCCACTGCCTTCCACAAGCTGCAAGAAAGCCTGCTAAATCAGCAGACTTAATGGTCAAATTGTTCAAAAAGACAAAGGTGGTTTTGGTAGTCAGTGATTTCTTGATTGCTCGAGGTGCTTTGTGCTGCTGTGTTTGAGAAATGTGCAGTTGGGTCAGCATTCTGACATCTTCACTATGTTTGGAAAGAGTGAAAAGTAATCCTCCTTAGAAAATTTTGAATTTTGAATGAAATAAAAAGAAACTTTATGTGGTTTGTTTTGTTTTAGGTTGTTTTTTGTTTTTTTTTTTGATCGTGGCATATAATTTTGCATCTGTCTTGAAAAAGCCAAAATAGTACAATAAATGCTCTCCAATAATAGAGGGAAAAGGTTTTACCTTGAGGTAAGACAAAAACAGTGTGCATTACCAGTTCCCAGATAAATATATGCATAGACTTATGATGCATCTCTGAGATGGAACCTGCTTACTTTGTACAGTTGGTAGTAAAGTGGCTTAAAAAAAATTCAATCTTTGCCATTCGATTATGGAAGACCTAATGTTGCTTAGAGGCTCTTGTGCAGAGATTTAATTGATCCCTCTTCCTTATTTTAAGGAATAGGTATAAGTTATTAAGAAAAAAAAATCAAATTACAAATTTGTCAAGTTTTTAAAAGAATTGATTGTATACTCACCTTTATTTATTTTCAGCGCGATCATTTTTTGACATTGGGTTAATTGTAAAGAGTTTTTTAAAAAAAATAAAAAAGGAAAGTCCTTATCATTTTGAGAAACTGGATTTTATCACAGTGGTAAAAGAATAAGTATATGAGTAAGCATAATATTCCAGAAGAACTAGTTGCCTGTTTTGTTTTATATACTGCTGTATATGTTTATGTTGCTATTTAATTGCTTGAATGGGAAGATAAGTCCTTGTGCATACACAGTGTTTCTGTTGTAATCATTTGTAATTTACGTTAGAATAAACTGCTAGAGAGGCACTTAGAAAGCCCTGAAAATTTACACATCCTGCACTTTAAAAGTTTTAAATCAAGCAGAATATTTGCAGTTCATTAACAGCCTTAGTAGCAAGAGTAGTCAATACTTTCAAAACGATTCTAGCATTAATGTCTTCTTGAATCCAGTGTCATCATCTGGCTTTCATTTTCTGAATAGTTCATCCTTTGTAAACTAAATTATGTTTTAAGGAAAATAATTTATGGAAGCTAAATAACAGATATCACCCCTTACTTAGAATAATTCACATATATTAACTGTATTACCTAAACTGCTGTCCTGTCCTTGTTTCTGTCCTGTAATAGCAAATGTACCTTAGAGGACAGAGACTGTCCAGGACTTCCCGGATCAAGGGTAATCTTGTGTAGATTTCAGCTCTGTAATGAATGAACTATATCACATGTAAAAGAAAAATTCTAAGGATGAGATGATGAATAGGTTTGCTGTAAGCAACTGTTGGGACAGTGTGGAGAAGTTTTCAGTTAATTTCCCTATCTTGTGCCCTAAAATATTTTGTATTCTTCAAAATGGATTGTGAAAGGACAAGAAACTGTTTTGTGGTTTATTTAAATTAAAGCTAAGGTGATTGTGGAAAAAAAATGCGTATCACCAACTATTCTCTGGGACCTAAAAGAGAGAAACATTTTTTATTTCCTTAATTTATAGTTTTCAGCAAGACTCGTAATCATTAAAAAAAATGATCCTTTACACCAAATACAGCTTTCCAGAGAGAAAATAATCTTCAAGTTGTATTAAGACTATACTCAGGTGGAGTTTTTTTTTAGCTTGGATATTTTCTTAATATACACAACTGTGTGCTCATCTGGCTTTGCTATGAGAATGTGACAGTATTAAAAAGTTTTTTGAACTGAGTTCAAGATAGGGCTGTGCCCAGCTTGTTAAACGTTTCTTGGCTGTTCTTTTGGGGTGACCTTGTAGCTTGGTATAGGCCATGCTGTGGACAGGTGGGCAGGGGTGGTGTATGTGTGTAGGTGTGCATGTGTAGTGGTAGATACAGATACAGCTAGGTTTTTTTTTTTTTTGTGTGTGTGTGTGTGTGTGTGTGTGTGTGTGTGTGTGTGTGTGTGTGTAAAACTTAGGGTAGACATACAGCTTGAGTCATTGTTTTGTCAATTATCATCACAAGTGCAGGGCTGCTGAAAGATGGAAGTAAGGCATCTCTTTAGGCGAATACTGTACTTAAAGGCCCGTGGTGCTATGTGGAAAATGAGAATCGATTTTTATTCAATAACATGCCTGTCAAATGAAAGTATAAATGGAGTATCTCTTTCACCATCTATAGGTATAAACTTAAAATTCAAATCATACCTGTAGGAAAATGAGATATATTTACATTTAGTCTGGACATTGAACAGTTCTTAAAAGAAGGAGGAGAAATGTCAGTACTTGTAATGTTCATTATTACCCATTGGGGTTAATATATTGTGATTAATTTAAATGTCTCATTTTCTTGCTACACTTTATGCTTTCCTTGGATCCTGATTATTTTCTTATTTTTGTGCAGGAGAAAAAGTGTACTTAAGGGTCATTTAACTTTGCCTATGCTTATTAGTTGAAGACTTTAATGAAAATCTGCTAATAAAACACCTGAAGATGAAGCTGAAACAATGCTGATACTTTTGTTCTGATTGTCTGGCTAGATGTATCTATTTCTATATAGAAATATATAGATACAGTTATATAGATACAGCCTTCTAGATATTCATACGGACTGTACATGAGTCAAGTGTAGGACTGAATTTTTTGGTAGCATATGTCTATCAGCAAAGTGACAGCAGAGC
>WAAE01006645.1:224447-329562 GCA_013400495.1 Nicator chloris | reverse complement strand
TTGCTCCCAGTGACTCAATCACTACCAGATAAACTGTCAATCCACTCAGATGAGGACTACAATATTTCAAAATTGGATGGTACTAGATTACCTATTAGCAGAAGAAGGAGGAGTTTGTGGAAAATTAAATTATTCAGACTGCTTGGGGTGCTCTTGTGCCTGTGACATCACAAGGATCAGGGCTAGCTGTGATGTGCACTAGTGCCTGAGATATCACGAGGAGTGGGCTGTGATGTGCTCTGGTGCCTGTGACATCACAAGTAGCAAGATTGGGTTTTTGTGCACTGGTGCACAAAGGACCAGAGGTGTGGTGTTCTGTGGTGCGAGGGCCATCGCAAGGAGCGTAGTGGTCTGTGATTTATTCTGGTGCCTGTGACATCACAAGGAGCAGGGCTGTTTTTTGCACTAATGCCTGTGACATCATAAGGAGCAGGGCTGTGATTTGCTCTGGTGCCTGTGACATCACAAGGAGCAGAGCTGTCATGTTCTGTGGTGCATGTGCCATCACAAGGAGCATAGGGGGCTGTGATTTATTCTGGGGCCTGTGACATCACAAGGAGTGGAACTGGCTGTGATGTGGTTTGGTGCCTGCGAAATCACAAGGTACAGAGGTGGTTGTCACGGGGTGTGGTGCCTGTGACATCACAAGGAGCAGTGTGGACTGTGATGTGCTCTTGTGCCTGTAAAATCACAAGATTGTGACATCACAAGGAGCAGAGCTGTCATGTTCTGTGGTGCATGTGCCATCACAAGGAGTGGGGTTCAATTCTGATACAGGAGTTCTGTAGACCACAAGGAGTTTTCAGTTGAGTTTTATTGCACTAAACATTGAGACAGATCCTGTAATACCTTGGGAGCCTCAGGGTGTTCCATGGACCTGGAGATTTTGTGTGTGCAGGAGCTTCAGTCCTTCTCTCCCACATTACTGAAGCAGGTCCTGCAGCTCCATTTATTTCTATGTTTTGGAGTTTCTTTCCCCTTCCCCTCCCCTCCCTTTTACTAGAAAGACAGCTCTTATGCCTTCCCTTGAACATTTTATAATAATTTTACAGAGCTATACTTTGGGCCAGACTCATATCATAACTAATTCCTCCTTGCTCCCCTTGAAAAAATGAGTTATAAATGGGATATACAAGCACCTGGTTTCCCTGAGAGAACACGAATTTTATGTAGCTGCTGCTAATTTCACATCCTAAAATGCAACCCATATCAGATTCAGCTAAAGTAAATCAAGGTGCAAACAGACAGTAGGAAATAGCCTTGTGGTGACAGGGACAACCTGGAGTGTGTTTGTTCCCGAATAAAGCAAAGGTGGCTATTGATTGAGTCCAGCTCACGGGGATGATTCAAATTAAGCATCAGATTTAGCTCTTGATGTTCATATCTCAGTCACAGAAACTTTTCAGAGAGCCTGCATGCAAAGCTGCTTGTATCACTTACAAATATGCATTTATAGCAGCTTTTCTGCTTGTCAGAAGGGAGAAATAGCTCAGAGATAGTTCAAAGACACAAAAGCTGTCATGTTTGTGGTTGAAAGACACAGATAAAAGCTGTCATTTGTTTGTTTGTTTGTTTACAAGAGGGCAAACAGGGACAATACAAGCCTGGGATAAGGGTCAGAGACAAGAGGCGGGGAGAAAGCGGCAATGAGAGGAAACTGGAAAGGGATTTTTTCAAAGGAAAAGTCATTTGCAACCCTACAGGAGCTGTTCTTCAGAGCTGAAATAAATGCTGGACTCCTAAAACTCAAGAGGTCTTTACTATCTGCATTTATTTATTAAACCCAGTGAGAAAAGGCACAGTTCATTTCCCTCTAGGGTCTGGGCTCACATCTGTGCTGAGCAGTAAAGACAAAAATCAGAGATTCCTGTTCCAGATCCTGAACTGCTAAATAATTAGAACATCCTTATTAGCAAGCATGCCCTCAAGAAGCTTATCAAAAGCCGCAGAAAGAACTTAACTTTTATTTCGGACTGTAAAAATGTTTATTTAAATAGATCTTTATTGTGGTGGCCAACAGCTGGCCTGAAGGCCTCACAATTATAATTAATCCCGTTTTATAACTGAAAGGTAACTAATTATATAAGTACCTTGATTATATAACTGGGCCGTTGGAGGGCAGGCCGAGGGCGCCGGGGACGCGAGCAGCCATTGGCTGCTTGGCCGGGTGGCAGCTGGCTCGGCCAATAGGGATCGACGACGCAGGCCTGCAGGTCTATATAAGGAGGAGAGGCCTCACTAGACGTTGGGTGTTGTGGGAGAACCCAGCGTGTCTTGTCGCTTGTCTGTTCCCCAAACCGCGGCAGGTATTATTATCCAGGATTTCTTTTTTTTTTTTCAATGTGGGTTAGATACATAACTAGGCACACTGTAAATGGTATATTCTGTCGACGTATTTTTGCAGTTGTTCCGTGATCTGCTGTTCAAAATGCTCCACATTTCAAAAAGGATCTAAATCTCTGAGACTGGCCTTTGTAAGAAAGTTTGGAAATATTGAATATTTTCAAACATATAATTTATTTTCCCACTTTTTATTTTTGAATTCATAGACTACAAATAACAAAGAACTCTTGCTACTTATTTACCACACTTGTTTCTGTCAAAGCTTCTGTGTGTGAGGTTGACACTTAAAGTTACATCATAGGTGAAGGGAGGAACATGCAATCTCTTTTCCGAGGACAGAGATCTTTTCAGGGAGTTTTCCTTCTCAGGAATATAAGAGCTATTTTCATTTTAGAAATTATTGACTTACCCTTCAAGTGGCAAGTATCAACTGGAAACAATTACCTTTGGAAAGAGGAAGTTTTCAATTTTAGGATGAGCGAGCACCATCTGTAGTTTAGTGCCCTTAGGCTGCCTTAACTAAAAAGTTCAATAAGTTAAAGCCAGGAAAAGGGAAGGGGGGGAAAAGACCAAAAAACCCCCAAAAGTTTAATTTCCAGCAAAACAAGTCTTTTAGCCTTTTGTTTGCACACAAATATAATGCTTGTGGAATGGTTGTAAGTAGTGCTTTTTTTTTTAGCATTTTCTGAGTTTGTTTGAAGTGTCAGTGCTACAGCGTTGTGAGGATGAAGTCCAGATGTCATCATTTTGAAGTACAGGGCAGATGGTAGATGATCCTCAACACTGTTTACAAACAGAGGGCAAACACAGAGCCAGCATAACAGCCTGGCTTGTTTTTCATTTTAGAAACATTAAAAAAAAGAGATATTTGTTCATACAGAAGAAATTCCATTAAAAAAAATTATTTTACGTAAGAAAAAAGCCCCAGATATTCACACAGAAAAATTTCTCCCACACACAAAGGAAATGTTTCTTTTTTCATCTTCATACAAAGCATTTCAGCAACTGGCAAACTACAAAACCTATCACTTCTGTTAGAACAAATAACTGAAAATGGGCTCTTATCTGAATCTTATCCTAACTCCCAGGCAATCTCCAATCTTGCACCACCTCATTTAAATCCACACAGGCCAAGAGATGCTAGTGGGAAAGAGACCAAGCACAAGAGTGGGACTTTATGAATTCTGATCTGTGATTGAAGCTGTTATTTTACTTAAGTTTTCAAAATACTTGGTCACAATGCATAAAACAGACCTGGCATTTAAAGTACAAGAGCCTTCCACACTGGGCAGATCTACTGAGGCTAACATAAGAATCTCTCAAATCCAGCTTCTATTTCAAGCGTCTTTTCCTCCTCTATTTCAAGTCACTATTTATATGTATTTTAATGTAGTATTTAATTTTTAATTGTGGACACTTCATTGGTTAAAGCTAAATCTGTTGTTTTATTGCAATATGAGTTGATGCTGATATGATTATATAAAATGTGAGGAACAAAAATACTGTGAAAAAAATAAAAGCTGTGGTAAAATGGATGAGGCAAAATAAATATCCATGGAAGACAGATTTAACCTTTATCTCCATGGCTGTGATAGCAACACTGGCCATAAATCTCACCTATGAGATTATTAATAAGCAAAATCCTTTGTTGATGGTTTGAGCTAATTAATTAGGAGTAAGTGATGAGGTGAATGAAGCACCTCTAAAACTAAGCTACAGATCAATGACAGAATAACCATTTGAATTGCTACTCCTCTCTGCGTGATAAAGAACAGCTGGCCCTGCCAAGGATCACAATGGATTGGTGTAATTTTAAACAATGCCAAAACATAGCTGCAACTCAGACCAAGATGGGTGGAAGGTGCTCCAAACACAAAGAAGGAAGTTACAGAGCATTCTTTGCTCAAGGATGAAACAAAGAATTCTATAGAAGGAGAATTCCCATAAAGAGTTACAGGAGAATTATATGGGGAAGGAGAACAGAGCAATTCTGGGCCTCTCTACCAGAGGGACCCGGGTCTGTCACTTTGGCACTAATTCAGGCTCTCCAACTACTTTCCAGAGGTTCTGAGAGCAACATCAACTTGCATCATTTTTACACGTTGTATTTTCACCTGCAAAGGTCAGTGGTTTCAGGAAATAGGCAACTGTCAGTGAGAAGCTCTCTATAAAAACATCACTATTAGTCCTCTAGATCAATATAACCCTTATTTCTTGGTAATTGCTCAGCAGAAAATGAAAAAGGTGTGAAAGACTTTGCTTTAGATAAAAGGGAGATGTTTTAGATATAAAGTACATAGGGATAACGGCAATCTCCTCAGTTTTGATGTCTAAGCTGAAATATTCTTATATACAATGACATCTTCATGATCCAGGGACATATAAGACTTAAGGGTGGCCCTCCCTGAGAGAGGCAATCTTGTGTCTATTGTATTTTCCAGGCTAAACATTTTTCAAAACTAGAGGGAAAAATTCTTCTTTAACCTCTTCCTGTGTTCACAATTAAAATCTATCCAGTTTAATTTCTCTCTCCCTTAAAAGCACTTGAGCTCTGTCATCTTTGCTTAGGATGAAGTGCAGTTGACTTCATTAATAGTGCCAGTTATTTTCCTTAGTGTGAAAGACAAATAAAACAGATTATATTGCCTGTCCTCAGCTGCACTTTGTACTGCAGATTTTTTTTCCTCTTTTCAAATGCAAGGTGTGAATGCAAAACGATTGCTGAGCGAGCTGTTTTGTATCCTGACAAAATATAGCAAGTGAGGGGAGTTTTATGGTATAAAAGGAAAATAAATAAAAGAAACATGCAGTACATGGAATGGAAGGAGCTATAGAGAGGCAGAGAAAGGAAATTATCCTTTAGGAATCTACCACATGGATTGTTATGCTGTTAGTATTTAATAATATTTCTGGAGAGAAAGAAAATTACATTTTTCCAGTCATTTTGCTGGCATCTTATCTCTCCAATTAAATTTTAATAACAAATGGAATTCCTTCAATATGCGACAGTCAATTCCATGGGCATATGTCATTCCTGTTTTAAATTCCATGTCCTCTAATAAGACTTTTAATTCATCTACTTATGGGAAATGGAGAGGAAGAAGAGTTCAAATCATAATTTTGAATAATTGTCTCATCATCAACTTCGATGCAATGACAACAATTGGCATCACTGGTAGCTGTGTCCATGTTATTTACTATTCTACTCTGTGTGGTAAAGGGGATGTTTCCCAATTGACTGATGGCTTTAGTAACCTCCCTTGCATATAAATTTTTCAAGGTTTTCAGGTTCAGCTGCCAAAAATGGAAACCAAGCTGAAATTATATTCAGCCCCTGTTCCAAGTCTAGCTCCATTTCAGTATCTCCTCAGGAAAGGATAAATAAAACATCTGCAAACAGCTGGAGGGAGGAAGGTGGAGGACCAGAATCAAGAGTGCCAGCTGTGGGTACCCACTGCCAAAGTATTTAGACAAAAACTAGAGACTACCTCTCACCTGGTTAAAAATCTACTTTCCAGCTGGTTAAAAATCTTCCTTTTGCCACCGACATATCAGACAGTCCTACGAATTACTGCCATTTCAATTTCCACTGTGTCATTTCTATGGCTGAATATTCAGCCATATCAAATGATTAATCAATCTTAATACTGAGGTGATCATGTTCGAGCAGATCTCGCTTTTCAAACGTTGTTAAGCATCGTGGCATTTTCAGACATTTTCATAATATATTAAAATTGTATCAATACATAAATATATCAGCAAAGCTTCTTCCTTTTTAATACAGATTTCCTTCTGGGAATTCAGCATCTAGTTCTGGATAAATTTCTGTCATCATAATGCTATTAATTTTAAATATCCTGAATTTTGATCATATGGACATTTTCCCTTGAGGTAGTTGAAGACATTTGTAATTGTGGGGTGGGATGCTGTTATGGATTAAAAGGTGATTATGTTGTATGAAGAACAGAGGAAAAATATTCTGTCCTTTGCAATGCAGTTTAAAAGTATTAAAGTTCTTTATCAGGGTTTTAAGAGTGTATTTTATACAGCATTTTGCAACACTGAAATAGCTGAGACAAATGTAAAATTTAGTGAGTTTTTGTGAGTCTATGATTATTTGTAAAAAAGTAAAGGGAAATAAAAATACATATAATTAAAGAATGATGAAAAAAAATTTTGAAACCCAAAGATAAAAGCCAAATAAGATTTGATGTCTCCTACAATAAAAGATAGGGGGTAATTGGATTTTATAATGAAAGCAACTTTCTCTGAACCTGAGAATTCTTTGGTCATAAGGATATTTCCAACAGCACTGAAGGACAATGCCAGCTTAAAAATTAGCCAATAAATATATTCTAAGTATCAATTGTCAGTGCAGTAAGCATGTGATGTCACTATCATAACAATATAAAAACAGATTAAACTTGTATTGTCCTACAGCAGAAGATACAAATTCAAGGGAAATATGAACTACAGTTACCAAATGACAACAACCTAAAAAATCAAAATTATTAGCAAGATACTAGCAGAAATATTGAATTGGATAGCCTCATATCTTCTTAGCCAATCACAAATTTAGAGATTTGTGATTTGATACCAGAACAAAATTTGTTTAAATTTCAATTATAAGTATTATGGACAGGAGATGTTCTGAATTATTGAAATCTGACCAAGCTAGGCACCTGCTTATGTAGCCAGTAAATATATTTCATCACTAAAAAAACAAATGTTTGTTGTAAAAACAAATACTGACTAACAAAATGTGGTTAAGTGAAATGAAATGATTGAGAAATAGAATGACACATGGTCTGAATTGCATTAGCCTCCAGAGTGCTTGAGCAAAAGGGGATTTAACTGGATGAACTGGTGGAGTTTGCTGTCTTAACTGCTACAGTAAGATATATTTTATTTTGCTTTAAACTTCAGGACCTGAGAGCAGTTCCTACTTCCTTGATCAAGGACTTCAATCCTTACTGCCACATCAAAATGAGATCTGTTCTGAATCATCCCCCTCCTGTAACTTCATTTCCATGGAAAGAAAACCTAAACTTATGCATGAGCTGAACCACAGCTTTATAAAATTCATCTGTCCTTCATTCTGCCCTTCCATTGCTCTTCATTTTCCTCAGTAAGTCCCTTAACACTCACAGAAAATACCTTACAGTCAACTATAAGTTACTCTATAACTAAAACTGACAAACAGAAAGGCAACTTGTTTAGATGTTGAATGTTTGGACACAGTGGAGTGTTGTCAAATCTTTTTTTGATTTACAGGTTCCCTAAATTTTTCCATTGATGGAAAGAACACTGTGCAATAAATCTGATCTACTGATAATAGACTCGTGTTCCAAATCCACTAGTGGGCCACAGGTGGAACAAAATCTCATTTTTGCATAGCAGGTTCCAGAGTAATTTACGATTAACCTGAGGAGCACACCAGGCCTTCAGTGCTTGACAGGAATTTCACCATCGCCTGCAGTTCTATGGAGAGTCAGATGTTTTCTTTTGGGGGCAAATCATTCAGTAGGAGTGAAGGAAAGTTAAGTTTGAATAATATGTGTGTTTTGAGTCCAATCCAAAGCACACTGATTGTCAGAGGGAGCATTTGCCCACATATTCCTCTGCTAGCAAAGATAACTTTTATAAGAAGCAATCATTTTAATGACTCATCGTATAAATGGATAACATGAGGTCATAAAGGTGTTTCCTTTGCCTCCCCTGCCCCAAATCTATGGCTCTTGCATGGTACAGCAGTACACATTTAGAGCTGGTCAGGCTGCTCACAAAGGTGCACTTGCATACTCTATAACCTACAGTGGCAGGACTCACTTTTATGTGAGAAAAGGTCTATTTAAAATTAGTAGACATGTACAGAATCCAGCATTGATCCTGAGGCCAGGAAACATTTCAGCATTCACACAACTTCACAGGAGAGTTGATGGGTTCTCTGCCTTGTAGTTACATCACACCTAGGCTGGATTTCACTGTGCACCCAGAGTGATGTATATGAGCACTTAAATTACAGGCAATGAAGTGTGGTATATTAAAAAAACCAACCTTCTAATTTAAATTTATGATTTAAAATTTAGAAACATCTTGCTGAAAGTAGACCTGAGTTTCTGCTTCCTGTAAAATGATGTATTCCAACCCTGGTGGAATTATTTTAATTAAACTGAAGAACAAGCGGAGTGTACTGAAAAAAAAATTCTTTTTGACTCTGTGTCTGTGCTATTAGAAGATGAGAGAAGGAAAAGATATGTAATTCCTTAGGACACATAACTGAGCGTTTCCCAGCTCAAGGGTACCTGGATGCTGTGGATCTCAGTTGCCTCAGAGTACATCAGTTTTGTCTCAACCAAATTCCATTGCTGTGCAGTGTTTTCAGCCTGTAGTATGAGATCACAGGTTTCTCCTAACTTAAAAATTGCTATAAATTACCCACGAGCACCACGGCTGTTTGTTTTTTCAGTTGACGTGTTCATCCCTAAAGAATGTCTAAGAACTATAAATAACCCTTAACCACCTCATGATTGAACTGGTGGAATGAGAGCTGGCAGTCAGAAGTCAAATGCTTTCACTATACACCATAAGTATTCTTTTCAGTAAAATAAACTCCACACATTTAAGGACTTAGGCACAGAGGCTCAAAAAATCCAACATGAGGACAGCCCACTTTGGTAAATAATCACATTTTGGAAAAACACAGGTTAAATTTCATGATGGGCAAAAGTGTGTTGACTTTCACAGGCATCTTGTATAAGCAGAGGAGTTACACCATTGGGTGTCAGAGGGATCTAGACTTGCATATGCCTCAGGGGATGGAGCCACTGTCGTTTTTGGCCTTTGCTATCCCACCAGAAGATGTGAGCAATCCCTGCATTCCCAGAGCCCGCTGGAGTAGCAGCTTGTGGCCGCAGTCATTGAACAGGTTTAGCTGAGCTTGGAAAAACCACAAATCTCATCTGTTTGAGATCAGAGGAGCTGATTTTGACAATAATTACACAGTGCCCACTTTAGGAGTTTATCCAGCCTTTTCAAAGGCCCGACAAATGTAAGGAAGTATTTTCAATCCCAACAAATGCAAGGAGCAAAGAGAACTCATGCTCATAAACCCAGCCTTTCAGGATGTTGTATCTGGAAAGTATGTATTAGCAATTTAAAGACTCCAAGGTCCCAAATTAGACCTTTACTCCCCTTTATCTCCAGATTATAGTGTCAAGAGGCCAAGTTTAAGCGTGATTGTATTCATTGGGAGCTCTACTGACCTTCAAGCAAACAGGCTCTTGATTTGAAGAGTTAACACCCTGAATTAAAACCAGCAGCAGAACAGAGGCAGCCAGCAAAGCCAGGGAAGGAGAGATACAAGTTATTTACATAAATCAGCTCTGGAAGGAGTTAGTAAAACCTAAAACCAGAAACATTTTATGTTCCCTGAAAGCAACAGGCAAAGCCAGGTCTAAACCAAACCGCCTTTGTTCAGCACTTTGAGATCTAAATAGGAGATCTAGAATATGGGGGGTTTTCTTTAGAAAAAATGAGAATCAGCATCTACAACCAATATAAAACAAATACATCACTGCCACCCTTCAGAAAAACCCAAATACTACCAACACCACATCCCTCCAAAAATGATACTTTCTTTGAAGACAGACAAAACCAGGTTATTACCTTTAAAAGCTGAGTCATACCATGTGGACAGTTCTGGATTGCAGCAGACCTCTGAAGAATGGGCATCCCTCCCAGCAGAGCTCTGAGATGGGATTTGATGGCTACTAATGGTAAATAACTTTTTTGGGGGTAAGTGAATATAGGACGATGTTCAAGTTCATTGTTTCATAGCTCCTGGATATAAATTTTAGGTAGAATAACCCTAACTGATTTATAACTGCATATTTTTGTTAGCTTATTTTTTATTTCTTTTGGGGGGGTCACATAAATATGAATCTTTCCCTGAAAATAAAACAAAGTCCTTTGTGAAAAGAAGTGTGGCGTTGCCACGGAGCCTACATTCACTCACAAAGTATAAATATAAATTGATACATTTTTAAGAAGAATTTTTAATTTCCTAGCCGAGCGTTTTCCTGTTGCTTCAAAAAGGGGAATTGTGAAAAACTTTCATCAGCTGGGTAATTTTTCTTGAAGACAAAAACTTCTTCCCTGTGAGGGTGGTGAGGCCCTGTTACTGTGTGTTTTTTAGATGGTGAGGCTGCTACCTATATCTCCATAAGCATCTCCTGTGGAAAAGCCGCTGGAGAGGATTCGGGCAAAGCAGTCAAGCTCACACATCACACACGCCACGGCTAGACTCAGCAAGGAGAGGCAAGAAGGGCTTTGTATGAATCAGCTCCAGTGAGGTTTATTCTTGGTGCTGGAGTAAGATCCAGAACAAAGACCAGGCCATGTGCTGTGCTCAGGCTTTAGTATGGGGGTCAGCAGCCAATGACCTGAGGCCACAGGGGCAGAACAAAGGACAGGCAGAGGTCAGTGACCTATAGGGAAGACAGGGCTGGCCACCAGGTGTCCCACAACCAATGGAGGAAACAGGGAAAGGAGAAACCCTGGGAGTTGGGGCATCAGGGAGAACGAGACTGGCGTAGAGTTACAGAGTGTCACAAGGCATCATGGAGAAGTCTTCTCTTTCAGTCTAGGTGGGAAGACTCTATGATAGATCCTTCTAAGGCAAGACCCTGGGAATTACCCTGAGGTGCTCCAAGGACTCCACAGCTCCAGTTTTTTCTTACTATGAAGACTTCCTCAATGGATTTTGCAGACACTTAACTAAGGAGGGAAACATGAGCAAAACTATAAAAACAATGATTACAACCCAAAAAATCCCTTTAACAAAGGATGAAACCCATCCTGTCAATCCCCATTGTCCAAAAAGTTGATTGATCCAGTCTGAGTTCTCAACCTTTAATTCCTTCACTTGCTTCCTCAGCTTGTGGATGTTTGTGTGGATGGATTCTGAGTGCGAAGAAAGGTTGAAGCAGCGCATCCCTTCAAAGTCTTGGCAGCCATGTCCATGGGCAAGCAGCAAACAGTCAATTGCTGTCTGATTTTGCAACATTGCATGCCTGGTGATCTCAGTGTCACTACGCAGGTCCCTGAGTGCAGAGGAGGTAGTGTTTGCCTGCTTACTAAGCCAACATTCCAGGTGAGAAAGCTCACCAAGAGCCTTAGCTGCGGCCACCCAAGGTAAAAATAGTAAAACCACCACTCTCTTTTCTTTATTCCAATTATAAACTTGGCTATCACAATTTTCATCAAATTCAGTATATGAGCTCTTTTGGCATGCCAATTTCCCTTTCTGTTTCCAATTCTGAAGTAAAGTTATGTTTGGGGTGAGAGTAGTAAGCAGGCCAAGGCTACAAGGAACCCCTTGAAGGTGTGAGGGGATCCCAGCCCATACTTGGTCTCCACAGATAAGAAACACTCCCCGAGGCAGCACTTTGGGATGGAGTGTGACAAAGAAGGTGTAGGGCTGGTGTAATTGCACCAATTTAGGGGGGTATAATTTTTGTTAAAAGGGGTTACATCTTTCCTGGGGGCAGACCTAATAAGTTCAAAGTGGATCAAGAGTTCATTGGGAGGTGATATTGAAATTGAATGCAGTATTGAGCTTTAGAGGACCCTAGCAGCTCTAATTCTTGCAGTTCCTCTGGTATTGGCGGTAGGGTCTTGCTCCACTCGTCCCAAGCATCTACTGGATTGGGTTCCTTATCTGCGTATGGGTATTCATTTGCTGCTAAGCGAACCCCTACTAGGCACATTGACAGCGGGTTATCCACGGTGCCCATGGACAGGAATAGATTGTCTTGCTGTAAGGTCTTGGCTAGTGTGACCCAGATGTTCTGGTTGGGCTGAGGGACAATCCACGCACCAGCTGATGGAAAGGTGAGGAGCATCCAAAATCCTATTTGGAGTAGTTGGGGATTCCCTGCTGCAGGAGACATGGCAGGATACTTGGAGATGATGAGTTGATCTGTGAGTCTGAAAAAATGAATTTTTAGACTTACATAATTTTAACAGCCCCTTATATCTTCTCACTCTAACCCCTCAGTTTGTACTGAGTAGAAAGGGTATGGGAAAACAAGAGGGGATAACAGTGCAACAAACTAAAGAGAGGTAGCAGTAACATCAACTAAAAGGGGGTAACAGTGCAAAACAATTGGCGAATGAAATTCAACAGAGTCCCATAATCTTTTGAAGTACTGGATGGTCGTCTTTTTCTGTGACAAACATCTGTGTTTATACTCCTTTTCCTTTTCCTCCACGTCACCCAAGCTTGATCTCTTTGCTGTCTCTGAGGTTCAGGAGAAGTGTCTCTGGAAGCTGTCTTTTGCGGTTCGATGTACGGCTTGACGTTCCTGCCTGGAATCCACCTTGGGCCAGATTCTGTAGATATGCAAGCATAGCCTCTCCCCCAAGTTATTAATGGGAATGGACCCATTATTTGCTTGGATTCGGGGTCTTTCATCAGCACAGGGGGTTTCTCTGAGAGCTGAGCTCTGCTCATGTTAGAGAAGTGCCTAACAATGGGGGGGGGTTGGCTCCATAAATGAATTAAGAAAATTGATGACATAAAGAACCTTATATAATCCTTCTACATTCCATAGCATTTCAACACCCCCACACTGCTGATCAAGGACCCTCTTGAGAGTGCAGTGAGCCCTCTCTACAATGGACTGGAGTGGGGTATGCCAGTGTTGTGTTTCATCCCCCACTGACTTAGAAACTGTTTGAGATTTTTGGAGCCATAAGCAGGACCACTATCTGTTTTGATGGCCTGGGGAATGCCCAGGGTGGAAAACGCAAGGAGGAGGTGTAGGATGACATATTTTGTCTTTTCTCCTGAGTGGACTGATGCAAATATGGCCCCAGAGAACATATCTATGGACACATGACTGTATTTTTGTCTTCCAAAGGCTGCATAGTGTGTGATATCTGTCTGCCACAACTGTAAACTTTCGAGGGCTCGGGGGTTAACCCCAGCCCCCATGGAGGGCAAGGCAAAATCCTGGCAATTGGGGCAGGAGCCCACAGTCCCTCTTGCTTGTTCTCTTGTGATTTTAAATACATGGACAACAGCTGGCACTTTTTGGTGAAAAAACTGATGGCTCAATTTAGCCTGATTAAAGATGTCTGGTAGGGTAGTTTGTACTGCCATGGCTAAAATATCAGCTCTCTGGTTACCTTCTGTAATGAGTCCTGGAAGGTCAGTGTGTGCTCTCATATGCATAATGTGATACGGTTGCTCTTGGTGGGAGAGGAGGTATACTAACTTGAAGAGTAAGCTGTATAAATCTGGATTTGACGCTTCCTTCAATAAGGAATGTTCTGCTCTCTCAGCTATTCTAGCAACATAGTCTGAATCAGCAACTAAATTTAAGAGTTGTTTGAACTTCTTAAAGGCTCTGACAACGGCTGCCAATTCTGCAATTTGTGGAGATCCTTGAATAATTTGAACATCAGACTCCCACTCTTGAGTATCAGGATTTTTTCCAAGTCATAACTGAATTGTGGGATCTCCCTGAACCATCACTAAACACAGTCAGTGCATCTAGGGGAGTTCTGCTTTTCAGTGAGTTTGGGACCAAATTAAAACAAGTCTTTAAAAGTTTATGCTTTGGTAGGTGGATGGAGATTTGGCCTGGGTAGCTGTCAAGGGCAAGCTGGAGGTGTTCATTGGTTTGCAGCAAAGGTTCCAGACTGTTTAATTTCACTGGAAGATATATGCATGTGAATTCACACCCTGCTAAGGTCCTGAGGCGAGCTCTGCCCTTTATGATAAGCTGAGCCATAAGCTCCTGAGGTGTTGTGATGGTCTTATTTGGGTTGTGTGATTAGAACACCCACTCTATGATTAAGAGCTGATCTTTCAGAATGGGGTCCCACTGAAAAATGAGCCCATGAAATCTGGGTGTCTTATCCAAAATGACAAACTGGAAAGGCAGGGCAGGATCAACACAGTGGGCTTGTCTTGTGGACTGCGCCTCTGATACCTTTTGGATCACTTGCTGGGCCTCCGGTGTGATGGTTCATGGGGAGTCCAGGTCATCAGGGCCTCTTGGGAGGTTGAAAACGGGTGGGAGGTCCTTGGTCATGATCCCTATCAGGGTACGAACCCAGTTTATGCTGCCACAGAGCTGTTGGAAGTCTGTCAGGGTCCTTGAATTGTCCTTGATGGTGAGCTGCTGGGGTACGATTGTGCGCTCGCCGATCCAGAGTCCAAGGCAGGTCCGTGGGCAGGTGCGCTGAATCTTCTCTGTAGCAATTTCAAATCCTGCTCCTTCAATGGCTTGAATAGTCTTATTGAGAACCATCTCTAGATAATAGTCTTAGTGCAAATTAAGACATCATCCATATAATGAAAAATTATGGCATCAGGGAATTTCTCTTGAATAGGTGAGAGAATACGAGCAACATACATCTGGCAAATAGCTGGAGAGCATTTTAGCCCTTGGGGAAGGCCCTTGGCTTTGCCATTGATACCTTTTTAGAGTGGCTTGTCTGTTAATTGATGGCACTGAAAATGCAAATCTTGGAGCATGTCTAGGATGGAGGGGGATATTAAAAAACAATCCTTAATATCCTTAATATCAATGACTGCCAAATTCTAATCTCTCTGGAGCATTGAAGGTGATGGCAGGCCAGGCTGGAGAGATCCCATGTCCTCAAGGACCTCATTGACCTTTCTGAGGTCTTGTAGGAGCCTCCATTTTTCTTTGCCTGGTTTGCAAATGACAAAGACAGGGCCATTCCAAGGACTAGTGGCTGATACTATGTGGCCCTTGGCTAGTTGCTCCTGCACCAGGGATTCAAGTGCCTTTCATTTGACTTCTGTTAGGGGCCACTGTTCTATATAAATGGGATCATCAGACTTCCATATGAGCAGTGGGGTTAGGCACTCTACAGTGGCTCCAGCTAAAAATCCCGTGGTGGTGAAGGGATTTCTAGTCTGGCTCCCCATTGGGACAATAGGTCTCTGCCCCATAAAATGACAGGTGCTTTTACTACGAAAGGTCTTACTGTGGCAATCTGACCCTCAGGACCTTCAGTAACGATTGACCTTTTGCTCCGCATAGAGGTGGCAGCTCCTCCAATCCCAGAGATGACTCCATTGGCTGGCACTAGTTCCCAGCCCTGTGGCCAACTTGGAGTGAGCCACGATGGTGATGTCTGACCCAGTGTCAGCCACACCTGGAAGAGAAACTTTGATACCTTTATTAGACAAGCCACACTCTATAATAGGTCTGTCCTCGCCCGCCATCTCTACCCAAAAAAACGTGGGGTTTTCTGGCAGAACATCAGTCCAGGTGGGTTTGACAAAGGCTTGGGCAATGGGTGAGCCCTTAGTCAAACGCCAAGGATAGTGTACACATCTGACAGTCACAGTAATCTCATCATTTGGTCCCACAGTTTGGACTTCTGGAAGAGCCTGGCACAGGTTGCCCAGAGAAGCTGTGGCTGCCCCTGGATCCCTGGAAGTGTCCAAGGCCAGGGTGGACGGGGCTTGGAGCAGCCCGGGATAGTGGAAGGTGTCCCTGCCCATTAGGGGAATGAGATGAGCTTTAACGTCCCTTCCACCCAAATCATTCTGGGATTCTGTGATTTAATGACAAGACTGAGTAATTAACTGATAGCATGATTTTGGAAAGTTTGATGAAACTGGACTTCCCATTTATGCTTTTCCTTCAACATTTGATGTATTTTAAGACTCAGAACCTCTGTTAGTTTCATAGACTTGCAAGAAGTCAGAGATGATGTTTTACAGCAAACTTTCCTCCAAAGGTATTATTGAGCTGAAAGAACTCTACCCATCATTTTTTTTCTTCTTTTGCTCCTGCTCATCCTACGGTCAGGAGTATTAAAATTTTTTCTTGTGTTTCTTAGATTCTAATTTGAAAGTTAGGTTTTCCAGTTCTATCCATCTCAGAGCACAGAGAAACCCTTTTTCCACCCCTGAAATGAAGCTCTTATTTTAGCCTTGCTCTCTTGCTTGTCTTGCCCGTTCTAAAAGACTAATGAAATAACTGAATGATGCAGTTTGGCTGCTGTTCAGCTGAACTCAGGTACAGAGAGAGAGGGCAAGTGTTCCCAAATGAAAGGAAGAGAAAGTACTTTTAGATTATACAAATAATCATCATTAGTTGTGTTTCCTGTCAGCTGCTGGATCCAAAGGCTTCTTTGCTCAGGAAGGTGAATGAAATTGTGGAAGAGTGAGGCATTCTGACAGTTCTAACAAGTCAAAATTAATCTACAATTATTTTGTTTTCATCCTTAAGAAAATGAGGCCTGTAAGAGAGGTGTTGCTGTCCTACAGAATATGTCACAACATCCTAACTCCTCCCTGTTTCTGTCTGGAGAAAAATCTTCATCTGCAGTCTCAGAACTGTGGCTGAGAATCTGAGCTGGAGCTTCCATTTTCCTCACCTGCTTGTGAGCTTTGCACCCACCACCACAGTATACTATAAAAGCTGTAGATGTGCAAAATCACTGAGGGAGGACTCCATAAAGCCACTGTGCTGCAAGAGCAAAGCACAGATGCATTTTGGCAAGCTGAGTGTTATGGTTTGATAAGTAGGCCACATTTAAAAAGATTATTTTACATATTTACAAAGGGCAAGCATATATAAGCTAATAAGCCCCAAATCCTGAAGAAAAGCAAGATTGGCCACACCAATTTGGGATCTGGCCAAAGCCCTAAATGTCATGTTGCTCTCACAAGTCTGTAACCATCTGACCTTTCTGAATGCTGGGGCACTACAACCTTAGCAAGTCCACGGAGCTCTGCCAGATCTGGCCCTTTGGTTACATTTCTTTTCACACAACCACAGCAAAACTCAAAAACTACTCCATGCAATTTGATAAGAGGGAGAGAAACAAATCAGCATTCAAATGGTCAGAACATCAAGTCACAGCTTTCCAGACAGAAATCCAGCAAGACATGGGCTGGCCAAATCTTGGCTGTGCATGAGGTCACACCAGAAATACTTGTGATGGAGTTTTTAGTCCAATCATTCTTAAGGAAAGCTCACAGGTTCCTGTGAATTCCAGCCTGGTTTTTTAGTCAATGAGATGAAGTGCTTAAATTTACCTCATTGTGGGAATGTGGGACACTAACAAGTTTAATGTTTGCCTCACACTACTTACAGCTGAGCAGCAGGATAGTGCTCCTAAGCGTTGGCACTGCTTTTCCTATTTCAGCTGTGCTAGGAATTTGAAGATCCCTGGAGGGAAACCTGCTCCTCTGCCATGTTCCTGTTTTGGACAGGAGCGGGAGATCACCAAGAAAAGAGATGTGGTGCTGCAGAAACAAGGTTTGTGACTTGATAGCTTAGCTCCCTCTTACTTTACTAGTGCCTCTCTCCTCACACAAACCAGGCTCCATTCAAGTCCCGTTTTGTGTTCCACTGCAAACTGTGCAATCACATAAAGCTGCAAAACAGGCTTCCAAATCCAAGTGTAGGTGTCATAAATCATGATAAGGCTGTGGAGTTAATTTTAATTTATATAACATTTCAGGCAATCAACATAAACATTTGTAAGTCGTATGGAGGAACATCATGGTGGTCTGAAGGCATGTATGGGCACATGGACAATCTTCCAGACAGATTTAGGGGCATCTGCTGCTTATTGTTCAGTACAGCCTAGAGAGGCCATATTCTTACATGTGCTTGGCTTTCAATTATGTGAACAGTGCACACAGGCCCAGTGTTTTGTCAAAGGGAAGAGAAAGGGACACATTCCACAGGAATTTCATTGATTGTATTAATTTCCAAACCAAGCCTATTTAATTAGGGTCAGAAGGAAAAGGGCAGGAAGAATAAACAACATAGGCAATGGCAAAAAAGAAATTACAATAAAATATTCTCGCTTCCTTAAGCAATGGCCACCAGGATCAGCCACACTACACAAATATTCCAAGCCACAGCAGAAGGGGAAGAGTATATTAAAATAAAAATCAGCTACACACTGCCTTTGCCAACAGACTTGAAAGAAGAACCAAAGGGGATCACACCTCACCCCTCTGACTCATGAGCAGCACCCCCCTGGCCCAGAGAAGCAGGGCAGTGGCAGCAGCACAGCCTCCCTCTGGCACAGTGCTAAATGCTATAAGGCAGGAGTCGAAGTCCAATAAAATAAAATGCCCAACTGGGCTGATCCAGATGACAGCTCTTCTGGGCCCTGTGTTAGTCTTGGCACCCTTGCCAATGCAACCAAAATGGAGAACTCTTCAATTCACGCTGAGCTCACAGCAGTACAGACTTATTTTAGTGTAAGCACCTGCCCTACAGACCAGAGAATCACTTCAAGAGGAGTAGGAAGACAATTCAGCAGGATTTGTTTATGAAAGCAGAAGGAAGGACAGACTTCCCACAGAGAAACAAAAAAAACGGACAGCACGTCTGTATGGGCTCTGGGATCCACTCCCACTATGCAGCTCCGAGTTCTCTGCTGATGACAGTCCTGTGAGGAAAGAAGGGCACATCTCTTGTCCGTTACAGCTGGTGGAGGGTCTGTAAGAGCATGTGGCGAGCAAATGAACAGGAGTCAAGAGCACGGTTGGGTCTGTGGAAACAAGGGAGAGAGAGATTTAAGGTACTGAATTTAAGAATGGCTTTGTGTCTGCCGTTGACTGAGCAAATAAACACTACTTCCAAAGCATTGGGTATGTACACCCCAAAACTTACAAATTTTGCCCTCAGTTATCTCTTCCAAAACTATTCCATCACTACCTACCGGATCACCATTCAGAGCCTGCTGCAGAAAGCTCTCTCTCCTGAGAGTCCAAGTCAAGAAGACAGTGGCCAAGAATCAGAACATTTATTTCCATAACTACAAACAACCTGCTAATGACTTTTATCTCTGCAGCCCAGTGTCTCATTTTGGGTAGAATGATGGCGGTAGAAACCCCCTTTCCTCT
Organism: Nicator chloris; assembly: GCA_013400495.1. Classification (NCBI taxonomy): domain Eukaryota; kingdom Metazoa; phylum Chordata; class Aves; order Passeriformes; family Pycnonotidae; genus Nicator; species Nicator chloris. Next base: position 310,292 of record WAAE01006645.1, on the reverse strand, counting down.
CTTCTGGCAATGGGTTTTTCCATTAAGTTTCACTGTTTAGAGCCCCAAAACCCAGGAGATGATTCTGTGAGCACTCAAATCTTTTCTCACCAAGTCATCTGCTATCTATAACCTGATGGTGACTTTGGTCTCGGGACTTTAAAAGTCTTTAGAAGACGCAGCATAACCTTCTGTTACTCCTGCCTGAGGTCAAGATTACTCCCACCTGACTGGCTTTGCTGGGCTGATGCTGTTTAGGTTTTGCCTTTTTATCTATGTTCTCTGTATTCTTCACACATGTATTTGCAGCTCTGTAGTCTACTGTATCAGTGACTAGTTTTCCCAGTACTTTTCCACAGCCTTTCCTTAAGCAGAAAGACAAACCAAATTCCAGAGTTCCAAGCCCCAGGAGATACAAGGCTCCTATCCTATCTTGGTTATTCCTGGGAACCAAGGCCGAGAACAACCCTTTAAGATGCATTCTCATGGAATGCAAAGTACAACTAGCAATGAAGGGGGGGCTCCAGAGAAGGGACTTGACCTGGGGGAGGAATTGCATCACAACTTGTCCTCCTAACTGGTGCTTTTAATCAATTATGCTAATTTCCTAAAACCTATTGGGTTTTTGTGGACATCTTTCTATAACTGGCTCTGGAAGCGTTCAAATAAAGATCCCCTTTTATATTACCTCCTTACTAAAATTATCTCGAGTTTCATTTCCAGGTTGGGAAAAAAGCAACAGGGCCACCTTTCAGGGTGCCTTACAAACAGCCCACAGAATATACAGAACGTCACCTGAAAGGGCTAAAGACAGAGGTTACAACAGCTAAGTCAGATTTACATAGAATAATCTGCTCCCTGAAATTAAACCATGGAAATACACTCACAGCAGGGTTAACATGAGGCTAAATTTCTGTAATGTTTTCCATTGCCTCCCAATAATGTATATTTGTTTCTGCAGGCTAATTGCTGGCTCAGCATCACTGAAACTTTTACCAGTCTCAATCCATCCATTAGGGAACTTCCTCCAAAGAATTTTACTCCAATGTTTTCTACTGTTCTGAGAATAGAAATCATTAATTTTACCTCTCTTCCACCTCACCACAGGAAAATAACCTTTAACAATGAACAGCTGTGAAGCCTACTCAATTTGAGCAAGAAGGGTGAGCTGAAATAAAGACTGGAATATCTAGGAATGAGCAAGGAGTTCACCTCCAGGTGTACAGCATATGACCAATAGCTGCAGAGGTTGTTTGGTACACCTCTCCATGGCTGCTGCAGTTTATTAGAAGCACTTCTTAGAGAAGATTTAACCATTTTTATTACCCCTAAGAGCCATTCAATGCCTCATACTGAACACACAGTGTCACAGAATTACAGCTTGGAGTTTAGCATCAAAGTGGCTAGAGACATATTTCAGCCCTCACCTTTGGAAGACCCAGCCCTGTTTGCAATGAGGGAGCTGGTTCAATCCAGGCAGCTGCTCATTTTTGGAAAAAGAGAACCTGGACCACTGATGTTGATCACCAACAAGATCCCTCAGCCCCCTCTCCTAATATTAATCCTCCTCTAGCAATAAAATCCTCCTTATTTGCTGTGGAGTTACCTGCCTGCCACTCTCTGCTACAGACTGCTGAAAGAGACCAGTGATGTGATGCAATTCACCAGCAAAGAGCAACATTAAAAAAAAACAACAAAAAACAACCAAACACAAACAACATCACCTCCAGAAACTCACAAGTGGGCGGCAGACATCCACATACTTTCAGTATTTTCATCTAAAAAATCATGGAAAAGCACATGTGGATTCACAGCACCCTCTTGCGTCCAAAAAACCCAAATAAGGCTTGACAGCAAGCAGAGTAAGATGGAGGCTGTTTACAGTCTCTATCTATAATTTTGTAATTATTATTGAATAGAGATAACAAATTGTCACAAAAGGAAGGAGGTAAGTGCCTACTCCAGAAGCCTCTTGCAGTGAAAGACAGCAGAGCTCTGGCCTAGGCAGCTACAAGAACTTTACAGCTCTAAAAGCCCAATAGAGCTAACTGCAAACCAAAGGCAGGAAAAAAAATAAAAAATACCACAGAAATGCATACCAGTTTTCTGCAAGTGAAGGAATCATAGGTTTGATAGAGAGGAATTAGATTTGTTGCAGAAACAGAGGCCAGATGAGTTCTGAATATTACTAGGTTAACCAGGTAGAGGTTAAAGTTTAGGATTGCAATTTTACTCTGACTGAATTCCAAGAAGAGACAAGTGTCCTGGTTTAGGGCAAAATTTGGGAAAGAACCCTCCCAGACTGGATCCTCTGGAAGCAAGCCCAAAACAGCCCCTCCTTTCAATTGGTTTGGGAATAAAGTTCCTCTGAGAAAAAGTGGAAAAAACTATTTATTTAACAAACAAAAACCCACAAGCATTAACAATTGAATGATATGAAACAATAAAACCTCTCGCTGATCCAAAGGGATTCCCAGAATGAAAGTGTCCTTGCTGCGGGTATAACTCGGCTCTCTCTCAGGGGGGCCCAGGCCCCCGTGGGCCGCAGGTGCCTCTCTGGTCTTCTCAGTCCAGGGCAGATTTCAGTTCCAATGAAAAGACAAAGACTCTGTCCAGGAGCTTTCTCTGCTTTAATTAGCCAAAAAGCAATTAAAAAGGAAAAAGGAAAAGAAAAAAAAACTCCGTCCGTCTGTCCAAAGACAGCACCGTCCAAGCAGGGAAAAAGGAACGTGGAGGAGTCAGAGCAGTTTCTCCAAACAAACTGCACGCTCCTTCCCTCTTCGCTCTGGCCTTAAAGGTACAGGACATAATATCTACACAAACAGGGCAGACAATCTGGGGATACAAGCATCATAAAGTCACCCTAGGACAACAAGGGAGAGAGGTTAATTGAGAAGCTGTGTGTTGGTTTTGGCTGGGATAATTTTCTTCACAGAGGGGGCTGTGTTTTCAATTGTGCTGGAAGCAGTGCTGATAACACAGGGATGTTTCAGTTACTGCTGAGCAGGGCTCACACAGCATCGAGGCATTTTGTTTCTCACCCCACGCCACCAGCAAGTAGGCCAGGGGTGCACAAGAAGCCAGAGAGGACACAGCCAGGACAGCTGACCCTAACTGTCCAAAGAGATATTCCACAGCACATGGCCTCATGCTTATCAGATAAAGCAGAAGGCAGAAGCTAGCTCTGATGGAGCTTTCCTGGAGATGGTGGAAGTGGTAAATTAATAGCTTTTGCTTTACCTACTAACCCATCTTCACATCAACCTCCAAGTTTGCTCACTTTCAGTCTTCCCCATCCCAGTGGGGTGAGAGTAGAGTGGCTGTGTGGGGCTAGGTGGCAGCTGGGGTTAAACCACACAACTGGCTGTTTTAACTGGACTGCAGGGTTCTTGAACTGTTTACATTTACCCATACACAGATTTAAGAGCTGTTGTCCTTATTCCCTTAAGGGAAAGTATTGTAAGAAATGCCTATGTTCATACAACAAAGATTGCTTCTATGTAGTGTGGACTTTATTATGCAGCACAGGATAAAACTTTCCCTATAAAAATCACAGCTTGCAACAAATCTGTAAAGCAGAAAACTTTAAGTATTTCATAGCACCGGGACAGTGGAGGCCTGGCATTAGCACTGGTACATAGCACAGGAAGATTTGCCTTCCACTGAGAGAGGCTCTCAGCTCTCAGGCAGCTTCTACAGAACCTATGAATAGTCTCATACTTCCACCAAGAGACTCTCCCCTCTTGTTCTTGTAGTGAAATGCTGGCTCTGGATTCAATGAGGTTTTTGTTGATGAAGTCATGAAGACCAAAATTTTACTCTTTATTTTGTCACATACAGCATAATTTACAGCTTAAAGAACATTTATTGGGAAAAGCCTACATGCATATGTAGGGGAAGAGGGGAGACAAGTATCTTTTCTGGACAAAATTTGTCAGGACACTAAGAATTAAGAGGCTAGTCTGGGCACCGTTACCTGACAAACAATTAGGACAGTCAAAGGCCCTGAACCAAGTTCTGTATTCTCAGCTTCCACTATTTAAATTCCATTTTGAGGGCTGGGGCTTGATCAACAAGCAAGAACAAGGCAGCAGTGTAATAAACAGCAGAAATTCAGTGATATGTCTGGGTAACTTCACATGGCAAGTCCTGGTACTTCTTGCTTAAACCTGTAATGATTGAGTTGGAGGTATATTTGTTCAGTTGATAAAGCACATGGTCACTGGCTTGTAAGTGCCTTAACCTGATCAACACAAAGAGAGGAAGCAGCAGGCAAAGTGTTCCACAGGAAGGGCCTCCAGTTAGCATTTGCACATGTGTAAACAAGATACTTTATTTTCCAAAACTGACCTTAGCATGGTTGGTGTTTATGGACACAAACCACTGCTACATATCAGTTTTGACAGCTTCAGCCACACCAATACTTGGAAAAAATCTTTTCCCCTATCACAACTGGCCGGCTTCCAAGCCAGTAGAACCAAGACAGACTACCGGTATTTGACTGCATTCCTACTGTCCATGCTTCATACTGACTACAACTATCTGATGCCTCCACCTTTCACCAGCAGCTAATAATCCTACGTAGCTGCTGGTAATGCATACTATGAAATTCAGGAAGGCTTAAGCCTCATTCTGGAACCTTCTAAAAAGCTGCTCTCACCCTACACAGCACATGGTCCATGCTGAGCCAGCCACCAAGCTCCAAACAGATTTCAGGCCTCTGCTATTTTGCCTAAGTGACATTTTTGGACTGTTTCTCCTCTGACTGTTGAACATTAGTATGCAATCCTATTGCAAATCTGTTTGGTTTTTTTTCCCCTAAATCTCATCAACTCTGAAGTTGAAACCGACTTAATTCAGGAGAGAGACAGTTTCTGTAGCCATGTAATACATTAAAAAAGTTAAAGTTGGTGGGGGCAGGGGTTGGTTCTGCATCTACAGTTGAAGTAACAACATTAAGTATGGCCAGTCAGTAAAAGCTCCTACAGTACTTAAGCTCCCCATTGAGTTCTCAGAAAAATCACTAACTTCGTTGCTGTCACAGTAGGAGGTTCCATTTAAAAACAAGTTCAGTCTTTGTGTTTCACAGTTTTCACCTGCTGGTGTTCAGTGTCACACAGCATGACAACTCTGGCAGAGCTCTGCTAACCCTCTTAATTCTGAAGGATGACTTGGAGGGCATAGTTAGATCCAGTGTACCCGCAGTTCACTCTGGCAGCAGCCAGAAACCCAGCAGGTTTCCTTAGAACCCGTTTGAGCTTTTCTGTGACAGGCACTAGTCTCTCCTTCAGAGCCACTTCCTTGCAAAGCCAACTTCCCACTTTTCCCTCTTTAGGATTTTTTTTTAATTCTGAACCTCACATACTGAAGTAAACAAGATAAAATACAGGTCCATGAAGCTATTAATTCTCAATTTCAGAACAGACATTTAGTGGACTTTCGCAAGAGCTTACATGTAGCTATTAACCCTCAAACAGTTTCATAAGCTCCCCCAGAGAAGACTGCATGGCAAATACAATACTCACTTTGTAACAAAAGCTGAGAGAACTGGCACCAGGGATTTAGGGAAATAATCTTGTTGGACCATATGGTTCAAGGTCATAAGAATACCATAGAGGCTTGGAACAGTTTTGATCTTCTCTTCACTCTGAGAAATGGACAAGAAATCAGACATCAGGCAATTGGGGTTTGAGCTAACCCACTGTAATTCACAGACAAGGAATTCTCTGCTGAATGAAGTGTTCCCACATACTGCAGCAGAGAAAGCTGGTCACTAGATGAAGTACAAGACAAAGGTGGGCAATTCCATAGTCTCCCAGCACCTGAAATAATATATCAAGAACATTCTAGTACTCATCAACTGACAGCAGTACTAATAGGGAAAGGGAAGTAGTAAACCTGCAAGTGAAACAGCCAAATCTTCTCAGAGGCTCTGTGTTGAAGCGTTCTCCTGAGGAATTTCACCAGACTTGAGTCCATAAAGAATTCAGTTGCCTTAACAATTTTTATTGTATTATTCTGCAGCTCATTTTTATACCACCTCCAGCTCTTTGACAGGCTCCCTCCAGAACCTGACAATGTTCCCAAAACTGGTCTCACAGTTATGTACAAGACTAAGCCAACAGTCATCCCCTTGCTTACATAAGTTATTCTTACTCCTAACATGATGCTACCCTACATGTCCCAACTATTACATCGTTTTCATTTATTTCTCTACTGGCATTTCAATGAAACACCTCATTTTGCAGACAACACAGACCTGTGTTCCTGCTGTATGGCCTTGGAGTTCACAGTATTAAGAACATCTATGGCTCACATGCTTCCAGCTACATAGGATGGAAAAGGGAGTATGCACCTTCTCCACATGTAGGACTCTGGTGATGAATTAGGCACCAGAGATGACAATCAGCAGGCTGAGCCTCCAGGGCTTTATCATCAATGCCACTTCCTGACCTGAAAGAATTCTTCAGGAGCATAGGTTTGTGCCTCAGGCATATTGCTATTTTCCATATGAGCAAGAGGTGGGTGGCAGTCCTCAAAACAGGTATTCTGCAGAACCAAATGCCACCTTGGGTTCCTTGACCTTTCTGGGAAGTGGGAAGCTCAGCGTTGGTCCCATATACAATGAATAGAGGGAGGGGCTAAACGGATTTTTAGGAAATCAAGTCCTATTCATGTATGTCAACAAGGGTCTAGACCCCAAGCTGGATATTACCAGAAGGACATTCATAAACCTGTTTAATAGCAGGCTGCTATAAAAGAGATTACAGATTTTCTGTAGTTTACAATTGTCTTAGTCCCAGTTTATATTCTCAGGTTCCAGGTCTTGAGGCAGTGAGAAACACTAACCCTTGTAGCACAAGCAGGCAAAGGTGTTCAAGGTTTTATAGACAGAACCTCTTCATAGTCACCTCACTGAAAATAAAGCTACTAATTCTATGAAAATCACAGGCTTCCTACTGACCCTCCATCTTCTCACAATAAGCTTATTTCTTGCAACTAATTACTTAACACTAGCATTTGGCAAAGAGTCTCCAAAGCATGAAGTTGAATGCCATTGATCTGGCATGAGTAGCTGATAGACATTTTTGAGACATGCTCTCAAGAAATGCCCTAAAGGACCCCAATAACTAATACCATTGACATGGCTTTTACAGACATCATAGTCCAGCAGCAGCGTTATGGCCCTACCTTCAGGGAATGACTGAGAATACAGAGCACATTAAGCAGAGATATACAAAAAGGTGACACATCTTTCATCCTAATGCAACCTTGCAGTTTGCAGTTTCTGCTGTACCTGCAGACTTTCACTGTTCCTGAGCATCAGGCATGCACAGGCACCCAGCAGCTTCCATGGCAACATAATTACCCCAAATCCTGCCAGTCTGGCATTCAACAGCCCAAACACACCATGACTTAACTCTTTCCCACTTCCTCACCTTAAGTAGTCCCATGTGGACCAAGAGGTTTGTGATGAATGCATCTGAATTAAATGTAGCAGAACTGAAGGCTTTTTTCATCAGGGCATCTGAAAAGAGAAGCACATCAGTTTAAGCAATACAGAAGAAGGACATTTATGGATTTTAAGACTAAAATGGATCATACAGAAACTCAGCTGTTAAATCAGTTTTGTGATATAGTAGCTGTTAAGATTTCATTTGTCTCTGTAGCTATAAGCTCTGAAACAGTAAGACAGGTAAAACCCCTTAAGTATAAAGGAGGAAAAAAAAAAAAAAACAAATTAAAAAAAATCCAGCAAAACACACAAAGCCCACACAAGAATTCCCACACTGCCAAGCTTCAGATGCAATGCTACCCAGCCCTATGCACCACCAGATGCTCTGCTCAGGGCATTTGAGCACGTATGCTATGTGTATACATGCATATAGACATGAGCAGATGAACTAGAACACCAAGAGGCAGAGCCTTGACTTCTTAAAGGCCAGCAACAATTCACCTTTCATTTGAAACCACAAGGAATGAGAGAACACAATGAGAAAATTTGTTCAGCTGTTTTCTGGGCTATCTCAGGACCAATACTGTGCCACAAACAATGGGCAAACCAGTGCTTTAACCTCTCATGTGTACAAGGCAGGCAAGGCAAGCCATTTTTGACCTCTGACAATTCTGTTCTTAGAATGGGCAGAATTCACTAGAGTGGCTGTAGAACAGTGCCAGACATTAGCCAGGGCCCTCACTGTCAGCTGATGGCTGCTTTTATGGAAGGAAAGTAATTGCCAGGTTCTACCTTTCCTGAAGAAGCAGGAATAAAGATAAACATATTCACAAACACACTTGGGACAACAGTAATATCCTGTACTCAATTTTTTACTGGAGACAACTCATAATGGGCATGAGCCAAGGTGCACTAGCTCAGTGAGGTGCCAACTGACTATCTTTCACTGACTAGACCCATAACCAACTGCAAGGAACTATTGTGCTACTGTTTGTAAAACAACAGTTTCACCAGTTTATGAATTCCAAACAAATTCCAAACTAGGGAAATGCACAGTACACCACCTTAAGTGGTCTTCAAAATAATTGATCCAATTCTTTTGTACAATAATGATAGGTAGCTCATGTGTGGGAGAACTGAACTGCTGGGGGATTCAAAAAAGATGGAAGACAGTGGTCAGATGCTAAGGATTCTTTCAAAATTCCTATTTCCAAGCAAATCCATGAAGGGATGTACTATCAGTCCACACACTAATCAGACCTAACCCAAACTACTACTCCAACATAGCATGAGAAATGGTCCCTTGTTTGAACATTGGTTTCTGCATCTTGCCCCATGTTGGAAACACCTGCTTCCTCAAGAAATTAGAGACATCAACTAGGAGGTCTCTCTTTACAAACTCTTAACACTACACTAGGGAGGCTACTTCCTGCAAAATGCTTTTTAAATAAACAGCTGTGGAAAGGTAACTGACATTAAAACACAGAACTACTGACTGTGGACAGCCCAGCATCAAGGAAATGCAGTAAGAGCAGCACTGGCCCACTACAACAGCAGCTACAACAGAAAGGCTTTGGCAGCACAAAATATGCCAGGTTCAGAATGAATCTTCCACTCCACACAACAGCAAGGCACACCTTGGCACTTTGTTATCTGCCAGGGACACAAAGGCCCAATGGCCTGGCCTACAGGGGCCTTGTCCCACCTCGCAGTGGTGTCTATGGCACTGAATCAGGCCACATCACAAAGTGAAGAAAGGCCCAGTCACCTGTTGTTTCATGCACTGCTGTTTTCACTGGGGCTTCATCTTTGAAGACTGAGGATATCCTTAGTAGGGTTGCAACTACTTTCTCTACATCAGATGTATCTGTCTGAAAGAGAAAAAAACAGATCAGTTAACTGCTAGACAGCTACAAAACGCGAGTCTCTGCTAGGGCCATGGCAAGAATTACAGTCTTCACCTGACTGACATCAGCTTTGCCTTGGCTATATCACAAGGCACAAGCAACACAAAATTACTTTATGTAGAAGCTCTGATGTCAGTTTAAGCATTAGCTGCACTATCTGCTTCCATAAGGTTCTTTGGGATCACTGGAGAAAAGATGCAAATCTAGGTCAAGTTATCACCCCTGGCAATTAAACAATTTTGTGAGAAAAATCAAGCCCAGACAAGCATCCGCTCACCTACCTGCTGAGCTATCAGCACAGAGCACTTTGGTCCTAATCGCAGCAGCTTCTCTGGTGATGGGAAAGCAAGGAATGTGGCTACATCCACAGGAGGAGATGGCACTGGAGTTGAAGCCTGAAACAGGTGGAATCCATCTCAAGTTTATTCTTGGAAGTAAATAAATTGGTTCAGCAAAAGCAGATGGGACAGCTCAGGGCACAGCTCTACTAGGCCAGAATCTGTTGTTTGAAAACAGCCTGAGGCTGACCTAAGCCCAGAGTTGGAATGGCCAAGATATGCTAGCATGAGGGCATAGCACTGCATGTACATGGTCCCCACCACTTTCTGAACATGGAAGACTTTTGCTACCCATGTGTTGCTACAACCACTACTCAGCCTTTTCCCCCACATGTGTACAACACGCACAATTTAAAAACCCCATATTTTTCAACTACTCCATTTTATTTCCTGAATGCCACCTCTCTTTTGCAATAGTGCCAGCCCATGCAGGAATGTGACTGCCTGTCAGCACTTCAAGTCCAGACTCCAGAATCTCATTTCCTCCTTTACTCTTCTCCAGCTGATGAAACAAGAATCCACCTGGCAGGAAACTTACCTGTGAATCAATTATCTTCTTAGGAGTCAGTGACTCCTGTTCTTCTGCTTCTCTCTCCTTCAGCTGTTGCTGTTCCTCCTCCTCTTCCTCCTCCTCATCTTCATCTTCCTCCTCCTCCTCCTCATCATCCTCATCCCCTTCATCATCACTAAGGTTTGAATGTTACACATTCCATTAATTACAGACCTGGAATTCCTATACACTGGCACTCAAAACTTTTCAAGAACAAAAGAGCGGCCTCTCCTCAAAGTCCTACTGCAAGAAGCAAATCTCACCTACAACACACCAAGAAGACACTCAGACATCAGTCACCCAGCTGAGAACAGCAAGAAAAGCTCAACAAACAATCAGTTACTAATGCTACAGTAAGTCCATCAATGAAAACAAGACAAGTTTAAGACATCTTTGGCTGTGCTCCACACTCAGATCAACATCCACCAGCAATGAGAGTTTTTGTTTTAAAATGAGATAGATCAATAAAAGTGTTGATGAAAATTGTCAGAAAACTGCTGGTTTAAACTCTAGTATCATGCTTACCTCAAAGATCCCAGCACTGATGCCATATTGAAGCCTTCAAGGATCTCATGGAGTTGCTCACACACCTCTTCTCCCAGACAGTTACCTAGGTTGACAGAGGAAAGGGAGTGGACTTGACAGATGTACGCAAGCTTGTTCTTGAGGACTTAGCTGTATATTCTTGTCTACCTCTTGTTTCTGAAATCAGTTACATGTCATTTCTGCACAACATCTTAGAGGCAGCAACACAAACTGGACTTATCAGACAGAATCAAACAGTTAAGCAAATTTCAGCAGCATTACATGATGGTTGGAGATGAAAACCCCCTAATGCTTCAGAGTCTGAGAAACAGCTCTTGTTCTTAGAGATTCTGAAACAAGGACACACAGCACACCACCAGTGAAATGTGGTGACCCAAGGTATGAATAGCAAAAGTCAACAAACAAAGTTGTCACACTCTTCTGCAGAGTTGCACATAGAGGCTTTTGTTTGCAAGTACAAAGTATCTGAGATAGCACTGAATAATTAAGAGTTTTACTGAAAACAGGTATAGATATCAGCTTAATCTATCTACCTTATCAGGTGTACCAGAAATGCTTACCAATTAATCAAGTTTATGGTTTAAGAAAACTTTCAGGATCTAGCCATTTCCAGTCCCAAGGCCATGCAAGTTCAGCTACTGAGTACTGCTGACAATTGTGAGATCAGAATACATGGTTCTGTCAACATTCTTCCTAGTGGTGTCTCATTGGAATCAATCTAGACATACTTTGATCTAGCAAACTTACATACCATTGAGATCCAACTTCTCCAACTTTGTCTTATCTTCAATAGCTTCAGCAACAGTCAGAGCAGCATCTCGTTTGATCTCGCAGAAAGATAAATTCAGTTCCTAAAAATGCAGAAGAACATTTTGTCTGCAGAATTCCTATTAACATCAATCATATCCATAAATTTCATGTCCCCACAAGTGTCCTGGAATGACCCTCATTTGAAGAGGCTCCCAGCAAAAAAAAAGTGTTACTAATTGAGAACAAAGCCTGACACACTCCTACCTCATACTTGAAAGGGGAATTTTGAAACATACTGGTGGTTAAGAGCAGCACTATTAGAGGTGGTAATTTTAAAATACCTCCATACCACTGCCCACCTAAAAGGTAGCAGACATTTAGGTCATTAGCAGTCAGCTGGCTAGAGATCTTCACTTATCAAGGGTCACAAGAGCACTCCAAAACTCACACTCCAGTAAGTCCAACAGAAGGGCAGCTACTGTACTAAACAGACTGCACATTTCCTTTGACACCTCAGTTGCAAGTTAAGGCCTTGAAAAAACAAGCCATGGGTGGTACTACTTCTGACAGACTCAACCAATAGAGAAACCATGTGGACTAGTAAGATGAAAGTAATTTAACAGCTAGACACCATCCCCCACCATTCTACATTGTGCTCAATCAATCCCTTCCCGAGAAGAGATTAAATATTAACGGCAGAAGGGAAGCAGTCCTTGAACAGAATGAATCAGCTGCAATTGCTTCAGTGTCAGTCCCCACTCTTGAAGCTCTGGGAATTTTTAATAGCAGGTACTTTCATTATCAGATTTCTTGAGTAGCACTTGCTGAGTTGAGCCAACAGCTGCAAAAGCATCAAGCAAAGACTAAACAGATCACTGGTACATCTCCACATAGCACAGTCCTCGCTAGATGGTGGGATGCCACTGATCTATAGCACAACTTGTTGCTTTTCAGTTGTGAGCAGAGTCTGCATGGAACTGGATCATATCTTAAAGAAATCAGTAGTGGTAGGAGAATGAACAGAAAAACATGAAATGGAAAGCTTGGTGTTTTTCAAAGGAGCTGAACAGCAAGAAGACAATACCTTTAATTTATGAAGCCCTTCTTTAACAGCATCAGCAATAGCAACAGCACCCTTGGAACGCACCAGGCAGTCCCCAAAGTTGATCACTTCAATCTGCCGAAGTGCCTTCAGAGTCTGCAGAGCAAGGCAGCACAGATTTGAGAAGTAGACACACAAGTAAGTGAACATCCTATTACATCTAGAATGCCATCTTTCTCATTGCAGCATAACATGGTTCCACCAACCCAAAGGTGCTAATGCCAACCAGACTTGAGACAAAACCCAAAATAACTGCTTAAAACAACTCACCTCTGCCATGGCCACAGCTCCTTTCTCTGTGAAGGTGTTGTCATTCAAGTTTATAACCTTAAGCAGTGGGTTGATAGCAAAGGCCTGTGCCAGTGCTGTAATGCCAGGATGGTTAATTCCATTCTGTGGCATATGGACCTCTTCTAGAGTCCCAATGATCTGGGAAAGGACGTAGACAAAAAAAGCTTTTAGAAAACATACTTCAGCTCAATAGTATACTGCTCCACTTGCAGGATTTACTTAAAATTGTTTTGAGTTTCAAAACTCCATTGGTTCTTCTACAGTGAATTATTTACCAGCAATTCTGTCACAAACCTAAGTGAAATCACAGACACATAGCAAGTGTCAGAAAAATACAAAGCCCTGATTCAAAGAGACACAAGTATCATTGGCCTATATGCCTACTCTAAATAACTTATAACAAGAGTTCTTCACCTGTGGTTCAACAACACTGAAATATACCACATAACATCAGTTTAAATTTCTAGTTAAAATCTACATTTTCTCCTGACCATAGAAATAAACATGTAAGAAAGCTAGTACAAATATTGTTTATGGACTAAACAGCATGTCATATAACACAGTAATTAACTCCATTTTGGTAGTGCCACTCAATCTTGATTCTCCATGAATCACATTGTTATACTACTTTTAAGTATTAAAAAAAGTCTTATTTTTGCCATGATTACTAATTAATCAAAATCCCATCTAGGCAGTTCTTTACAAAAAAAGCCAACCTGTAACGTGCAATAACATTGTCAATATAACTGACAATATGCATTTTAATTCAGAGGTCACTTCTAGCAGCAATCGAGGTATGAAAAGGGAATTAGGTGGCCCCAATCACAGTGAATTCTCTTCCTCCCACAAAAGTGGAAGTGGGCCAGTGACAGCTAGAGAAAGCGAGGCAAGACTTCAAGCTCTGACCAGATGATCCTAGCAAAAACACCGGGCTGCTTTTGCCAGGTGACTGAGCAAAGCAGCACTCAAGAGAACAAGCTGGGATACCTATCCCAGTGCCAGTCAACAATCATTAGCATAGAGAGAGGAAAAGGAATAGCACCATTAAATTACTCAGGAGATGACTATTTCTCCCTCAGGTAACTACTTTACACAGCTACTAGTTATGTTTGGAAATTTAGGTCACGTAAATACTCTGTTACCAACTCTAATTCCACTTGTTGAAGACTCCAGCTTCAGCAGCAAGAAACATTGTGACTTTATTGAACAGACCACGAGCTCCTGCCTCCACGCTGAGGCAAACTCTGTGTACATCACCTTTAACACTAGCACCAAATCATACCCTGCTTCAATTTGCTGTCAAAGCAGCTCTGGTTTGATACTCACCCCAAAGGCTTCAGCCAGGGCAGTGGCACCATCATTCTCCAGACGATTTCTGCCAGCCACAAATATTTTTAGAGCAAGAGGCTTGCCCTGGGCAATTGATTTCCTGTGACACTCTTTCAGAGCAGCTGCCAATATCTAAAGATAAAACAAGCAGCTTATACTCCCCAGCACATTACTCTACAGTGATATCCTACTGTGTTTCGTGGATCCATTTCTTGAGAAATACTTCAGGCATACATAAACATACCTGTTGTATCTACAACAGGATATACAATGAAACTATCTCTACCTGCAACACTTGCACACTGTGGTCTCAGGCAAGAATTGATAATTTTGCAACACTAAAACTCACGGAGCCATCAAGAATATTTTGCTTCCAATCAGACAAGTATATATGGGTAGGAAGTTGACCATGAGCTACCAATATACACTTGAAGCAAAGGAATTCTACTGGTCTGCCTTGGGAAAAAGCACTCACAGCAGGCCAGATCCTTCTCTACTTAGCCCTGTGAAAAGCATCCAAGCACAGTGTCCAATACTAGGCTCCTACATGGATTTACTGGGAGTCCAGCAAAGGGTGCCAAGGACAACTGAAAAACTGGAGATTTTACTCACTAGGATAATACTGATCCCCAAGATTATGAAGGCTGGAGAAGAAAAGGCTCTCAGAGACATATTATCCATGCATAAAAACAGCCAGAACAACAAGATGAGGGCAGGAGGCGGTATAAAGAAGGCAGAGTCAGACACAACTGCACGCAAAGTGCAGAGAAACACCATTTTAACACAAATTCCCTTTTTTTACTGTGAGGGTTGTTCAATGCTGGGATAGACTATTCATAGAGTTTGTGAAGTCTCCATATGCAAAACCTGACTAGATCAAGCTTGAAGAACCTGGTGTAGTTGCCTTAAGCAGGGGAGCTGGCAATCACCAGAGATTGTTTCTAACTTCACTCCCAAAGAGGAGATAACCCTTACCTTGCCACCACCAATGCCCATGCCACAGTTATTGAGCTTCAGCTCCTGCAGAGTGTAGCATGCAGGGCTCTTCAGCAGAGCCTCAAAGCCACGCACACCGTCTGGCCCAAAGGCATTGTCACTCAGGTCTAACTCCACCAGCTGGGCTCCAGCAGCGATGAGTGCATCACCCAAAGAGATCTGTAAGGAAACAGATGGCAGTGGGTGGGAAGGAATGGATTAACTTTTAGTGACAGCATCACTGCAGTGGCTAGGTATGACAGTGATGCTGCAAAAAATTTCCACTTTGAAGATATTCTGCAAAGCTGCATGGGGAAATAAAACTTTACTGCTAAATCCAGAGAGGAAGTTGCACAAATAAAGCTAAAGATAACCATAAAGCAGTTATCAAGGCACTATCCCACCCCTTTAGGTCAAATACTTTTCAAAGTGAATTTCCCACTCTACACTGCTGAAACAAATACTGTTTCCATCAGTGTTGAGCTTATGTTCTGGCTTCACAGGGCTCAAGGAGATGAAGAGCCCTGTAATAGTCTTAGAAGGCATAGCCATATGATTTATTTAAAAAGCTTGGCTCTCACTTTTTCTGTTGGGTCATGAAGATATTTTTCCCAGTGAAAAGCTTCTTCACCAGCACGGACTTGCACTTAACCTTTAATCGACTCCTCTCCATCTCATACAGGAAGAGCAAAAGAGAACCGCTCACCTATTCTGAGACATTTAGGGCTAACAGCACAGAAAAGGATCAGCTCTGTACCAAATTACAGACTCCCCCAAAAAGCATGACAGGTGAGAAAAGAGGTTATATTAGTCAGAAGTCTCAGATCTAGTTTTTACTTACCAAAGCAGGAGGGATCTCAGACCTTAGCCTGCCTGTGAACATGTCACTCCAATGACACCTCTAAAATAAGAAGCATACAGATAAAACCCACTAAAATATTTAGGTCAACACAGTTGTAATAAACATTTACACATACAAGCTGCTTTACATCCCTGGGGACAGCTTACTGCTGTCTCCCTTCCCTTGGGTTGTCATTTGATTGTACTAAAGTGCTGCAAGAACCATTGTTACAATCACTTCACTTGCAAGGACAAAGTAACTGAAATTCACACCATAAACATTATACAAGAATTCTTGCTTGTGTTCAAGCTAGAATTCCTTTCTGTTGAGAAAATTACCACAAAAAAACAACAGGAAACAGAAGAATACATTAGCAATGCAAATTTTACTAAGGTACAAAGCTCAACAATCTGAACTTACTTGAAAAGCCACATTTAGGTGATTAATGCATATCAATGTCTCATACCACTCTCCTTCAAGGGACAGTGTAGTGTCTCTAGTAGCACAGCATCCCCTTAACATTAGGCTAGAGCAAAAGTAGGAAAACATAGCTTGGGCAAAGATGAATGTCCTGTTGCATTTCCTCCCTCCTCAGACATTGTCTGAAGACTCACTCTCCAGAAGATCCAACTCTGCTTTCCAGAGAACTTCAAATGAACTTAAGTGTTTTGTTGCCACGGCTCTTTGTTTACAGATGCTCCCTTCAATAGAGGCTCTTCCTCACACAGCTTCCAAGCTTTAAGATTGGAAGCCTTCTAAACAGGCATGTTTAGGAATGCAGAAGGTGTTCCTATTATCCCAAAGTCTCCAAGCTATGCTGTATTTTCCTAAGGTTGCTCTTCCTCTTGGAAGAGCCACCAAGCAAGTTTTGGGGGTAACTCAAGGCAGGTTTCTCAGAAAGAGCCTAGACAGGCCTTCAGCATTTCAAGATTATTTCTTCCCCTTGACTACTCCCCACTTTAAATCTCACCTTGAGCTCACTTTTCTTCTCCAAGGCTTTGGCAATAACCTTTGCTGCCTCCACACCCACTGTGTTGCCTTCCAGGCGCAAGGCTTCCAGGCCATCAAATTCCTCAATTTGCTTGATCACTTCTTCAGCTGCAAGAAGCAGACAATCTAGTTGGTCTTTTAACCATTGTCTTGGTTACCACATTAACCATCTGAGATCCAGTAATACTTGTTCAACCTCTAGCAAAAACAGCTAGAACACCTGAAACAGCAATGGGAACATAGCTGAAGTGTCAGGTCACCAGAAAGAACACTCTCCATTCCCTACCCTGCCTTGTCATAATTTTTTTCTTGTTCTATTCTGATAGCCATCCTCCTATTTGCAAAAGTAAGTTTCTTTACTTCCCAACTAGAATTCCTTGGCCATTCAGCAATAGTTTAAAAGCTAGGGCGCATGTTCCTAGTGACATGCACAGACTAAGTTAAAAGTTGATGGGAATAGGTGTCACATCAACAGGAAAAAGTTCCCACTGACTGGCAGAACTATTGTCAGTTAAGAAAACATGTCAGGGTGGAACAATTTAACTCTACAGTAATCCTATGCAAGGCAAAGAAGCAAGCTGCAGTCTCTCCTGCCAAAGGGCGCTTGTTTTTCCCAAGCTCCAAGGCCCTTCCCCATAGTTCAGTGCCTTTGAATAACAAAACTGATGCCTTGTGAGGCTACCTGGAACAGAGGCTAGACAGTGTTAAAGAAATAAAGTAGGTATTTATCAAAAAGGCCTTTAAAGGATACACCTTGGGCAGTACAAGAGAGCCCAGCCATGGCTCCACCCAAGATGAACGCCCAGTCACAAGTTTTCACACTTCTGTAAGTTTTGGTCCATTTACATATTGGGGTTAATTGTCCAATTACAGCTTCAGGTTATGAAGTTCCATCCTCCCAGACTGCTCTCCTCAATTTGCTGATGTTTGTACTTTTTGGGCCTGAAGCTGCAAGGGTGTCCTTGGTTCCTGGGCTGGAAAAGAATTGTTTTGTCCAACTACCCTGTGAGGAGAACTTGCTAACACTTTATATGAAGTTCAGAGTTATATACCAATGCAGTACACAATCTGGAAAATATGAAAGCTAAAACTTAAGGCATCAAAACCAATCTATAAAACAGCTCCTCCTTCAGCATTAGCAAAACAAACAAAAAAAAGCACTGTAGCAAATAACTTCTCTGAAAAACATGCTGTTTTCCTTGGCGTGGCAGAAATGTTGATCTAAGAATACACACATTTTCTCCAGATATTTACATTAGCAGCCACTGTAAAACTTATTGTGAAACACACATACAGCAACAAGACAAAGTGAACTATTGCAGCAGGCTAACGTATCAGCCCATTTCTCTGTGCACATCTTGTTGCAAGAGCTGTGATGCACCTGTTTACTGTTTTGAAAAGCAGCACTGACTTCTAAAGCCCAGTGACTATCAAAAGCACTTAGAGAGAACACCAAGAATACAACAACTGCAAACTAGGCACCCAAACCCATGTTACAGCAGCTGCAGCACTGCCAGGGCACCAGGTCAAAGCAGGGTACCAGAAGGGAAGGAAATGTCTCTATCAGAAGCAGCGGTAGCTGACAGACCCCTGCATCAGATATGTTATGACAACCTGTCCATGCAGGATTAGCAGATGGTTTACCACAAGATTTTACAACTTCAGAGAGATGCTTCTAGAGCACAAGGGGATTTTCTCTTACCATCTTCAGCTGTGTTGAGTTTAAGGCTCTGGCCTTTGAAGCTCAACTGTCCACCACCCACTTTGGTTTTAGCAAGTGACTCTGCAAGCTTAGTGATGTCTTCTGATGCCATTTTTCCGCTTTTTCCACAACTTAAGAGCTGTCAATTAAAAGAAACTGTCATCATAAAAACTCTCTAACTACCATACATAATCTATACAAATAACCATATTTATTTGAACACTAATGTGGTTTTTGTTACTCAGAAACCAAATAGAGTTTTCAATGTAATTACTACTTTTCCCCAGAGCCCAATTAAGATGGCTAGGCTAGATTAATATTCCAAAGCCAGCCAGTCAGATGGTGCTGAGTCTTCCAACACTGACAAGACTTGGGTTTTGATGGAGTTGTTATACTTCATAAATAAACAGCAGCTAAAACTGTGAATTAAGGCCACATTAAGACATTCCTATTTGTGCAAGATTAACAATTACAATGCAATATTCATCGTTTCAAACCTCATCCTTTAATTGTATGTGCCGCACACTTCCCCTACTCTCCAAAGCAAGCTAGCATGAACATAGTTGCTTTTCCTTTTCAGTGATATTCCCAGTAGTGCCCTTGTCAGCACAGTTCCAGAACCACTGAGTTGCTGAACACATTGTGTGTGCTGCATACAAAACTCTCCCAGCTTCCCGGGTGCTCTTTCCTTTCAGACGTTCCACACAAATTCATCACACATTAAACTGGATGATCTTACACTTACAATAAATTAGTGAACATTTAGCCTTCAGGCATACGTTTGAAAACACCCATGCCTGGTAGCAGCTGCATAGCATTATTTAATGAATATTAATCACTGTCTGAAGGAACTGGCCTCCATCCATTGAGCAGGATAAACAGAGAATATTTCTTATCCCACTACCTCCACTGGGACAAAAGGCTACACACAACTAATGCTTAGAAACCATACACTTAGACTTTAGACATCAGAAGGGATGAAGTTTCATTCCTACAACAGAAAACTGGTTCCCTTCCATTCTTGTCTGATTAGAAGTGACCCCACACTCTTGTAGCTGTTTGAGGTCAACAGTGCTGGTTTTAAAATATCCTCTACACAAAAACTCCTGATACCCATCTGTGAAGCCTCCAGCTTCCCCAGAGTATAACTTCTCTTCAGGGGTCTTTAATTTTAGTATCGCTTTTGGAAACAAGGCGTGAAAATCTCCAAGACTGAAGAACATCATATTTCTGGGATGGCTATCAGCTCAAGTAGGTGTTGCCAGTAGAAAGAAACCCACATAACTTACTCCACCCTACCAGGCTATACAGATGCCAAACTGATGGACACTGCCAGCCTCTGCCAATCTAACACTGAGAAGGAAGAAAAAGGGGACATCCACCAAACCAAGAAGGCTTTACTGGACAGGAACAGAAGTTAATATCTGCAGAAGTCAGTCAGTCCACCTAGTTCAAGTAACAACTTTACTCTTAAAAACCAGTTCCATTCTACTATGACCATCTTCCTTACAGATGCACTCATCCTCTTAACTTCTCTTTCCCTTGAATCGCCTTTGTCATTCTTCACTCCACACACAGACTATCTCCTAATCTCAGCATACAAATCCAGCGTCACATCCTGAAGCACGTTTTATAGCACACGTCAGCCACACCCAACTGTCAACCTACCAGGGGTCTCTTCACTGTTAATTCTTCCACAGAGAAAGCTTTAGGGGAAGAAAAAAAAAAAATAGAGTTAGTCTGTTTAGCAAACACAACCAAAATCTGGAAATGCCTGAAGACAGGTTTCCTTTTCACTTAAAGGCTCTATGAAACTTTGCACTTCCTGATGATCAAAAAAAGTTAGTTCAGACGAATACTTTAATTACAACACGTCGTCGACCCCAACAGCCAACACACCGGCTACCCACCAACACCTGCTGCTCGCCCAGCAACGGGGGGCCTGGTAGCGCGGCACGACAGCCCGAGGTTCCCGCCCTGCCAGCCCCTGCCAGCCTCCTCGCGTCGTTCGCTCCAGGGACGGCCGAAGGCTCCTCTCTTCCCCCGCGGGAGCTGCCAAGCGCCGGCCGCACGCTCCTCCCCAGCCCCATGTAACGAGGCCCAAAGCACGGCCGGAACGCCCCTTCCCGCTCCGCGCGGGGAGCGGCAGCATGGAGAGGGACCCGCGGACTGACACGCGTGACGCGCGCCCACGAGGGGAGACCCCCGCCTGCGCGTGGGAGCGGCACGCGTGGGAGCGCCCCCCGCAGGCGGGGCTGAGGAGCGCGTCAGCCCGCGGGTTCGCCTCATCTCACGCACGGCCCCCTCCACCGGCCGCTAACGGCGGTGGCTGCCGCCTCTCCCCTCACCTCCTCCGGGATTCCGCCGCCGGTGGCTGCCGAGGAAGGCGCGGGAGACTCACGCCGCCGCCGCGCCGGGGCCGCTGGGTGAGGGGCGGGCGGGGGAGGCGGAGGATTTGAACGCCGGCAGTTCTGCTCCCCGCTTCGGGATTGGCTGCTGCATCGTGACGTCACAGGACGCGCTCCACCGCCGCACCTCAGCCCGGCCGGTGTCGCCGCGCCACGCGTGGGCGGGGCTGCGGGGGCGCCAGCAGCGGCAGCCGCGGTGCACGCCGGGAGCTGTAGTCCTGTGCCTGCCCTCGTCTCCGGGAGCGGCCGGCGGCCTGAACGGGCTGCGCGGAGCTGTGCCCGGGCCACGCTCACAACCCGCGTTCGCGGAAGTGTCGCTGGGGGCGGTCCCGCAAGCCCGGAGGTGGGACACGAGCACTTTCTGATGTGAAGCCTCACCTAGATAATGTCCCTGGCGTCTGCTGTTCGTACTTAGCATGTTACTGTCAGACCGTTCTGCTAAGGAAGGCATTTCACGGAATCACAGAATCTCTTAGCTTGGAAAAGACCTTTGAGATCATCGAGTCCAACCTATGACCAAACAACACCTTGTCAACTAGACCATGGCACTTAGTGCCACATGCAGTCTTTCTTTCTTTAAACACCTCCAGGGACGGTGACAACACCACTTACCTGGGCAGCCATCCCTATGCCAAATCACCCTTTCTGTGGAGAAATTCTTCCTAATGGCCAACCTAAACCTCCTTTGGCCCAGCATATGACTATGTCCTCTTATCTGTCACTTTCACCTTGGAGTGCCTAGTCATTCCTGCTTAAGGATGAAAAAAAGCCTTGGTTTGTGTGACAGCTTTGTGTGTACATTGTGCGTGACATGTTCTTCCTGAGTGTAAAAACAAAAGTACATCGGATGAGGCAGGGTGAGCTGTGTACAGACCTGCCAGCTACTGCAGTGGGTTTGCACAGCAAACCAGGGACCTCAGTCCCTTCTCTGCAACCTGCAACCTACAGGCACCAATGTAGGTACCATTTCAGGTGGCAGAAACCTGGTGAGATCGTTATTGAGGTGGGCCGTAGGTAGGATTTATTCTGCTATTTAGTCCCAAAACATTGTAAAAGGCATTTTCCAGTCTCTCACAGATTTCCCAACTGTGGTTTTAATAAGCAACAGCAAATGCTTATACAGACCCAAGAAAAGAATGTCAGTAGTTGATTGTGCTGGGTGACCAGCCTCATAAACAGCCAGAGAGGTTTCTTTTGCAACTGAAGAAAATTAAGAACCACTTAGACACTAGACTATGGCTGTGTGTGAGGAGCATAAAGCTGCCAGAATACACAGAGCTGATGAGGAACTAAATTAGTGTGATCTCGAGAAGGAGCTTGAATCTGGAAAATATAAAAGAAATCTGGCACTGGATAGTAGTTCCTCACAATTTTTAGTAATAAACAGGATCTTATCAGATACATCATATGCCCTTCCCTGTCATTCTCCCAAATACTGGTTGTGCCAGAGGAGCAAGAATAAAGGCATTGACTATAGGTGCAGCTATATTGGAACGTAGGTGTACCATGCCACTGTAGGATAGATCCATTCATTCCTGCTTCCTAAAAAATAGCTTTACAAATCAAAGTAACTTCTATGACACTGTATCTGGTTTGTAGCTGTGGTTTGCAGGGTTTGGCTCTTCCTGACTACCTCTACATGAGACTGAGACCTCAATAACTGCACTTGCAAACTGTGAAAATCTTCATGTTAACTGCTAAGGAAAGACTTTGCTTCACGAGAGGAGTAGTACATCCCAAATCATGACCTTGCAGGACACCTCTCAGTCTTACAGACAAAGGAAATTGGGATGGAGGAAAGCACAACATGACTTTCAATTGAGAAATGCAGTCTTGAAAATGAATGTTCTTAAATTAAATACTAGTGTTTATTCCAGCATAACTCTGATTGTGTGTACATATTGGTTTTGTTCCTCTTTTTCCTCATCTCCTCTTAACCTTTCTTCTCATCCAGCAGTGATGTCTTTTCCTTTCATACATGCTGCAGGGTTGGAGGTGTCCTGGGCTCTGTGACTCATTTGGTGATGGGTCTGTAAGGCTGCCCTCCTACTGTGATCTGGCATATCTGCTCCCTCTGTATTTACTTTCTGCCTCCAGATCTGCTCCACCTTTCTTCTGCCCAAAACCACTCCATCAACAGGGTTTGTCATTTAATGTACATTTTGCCCAGCAGCTTCTGCGTCAGAGGCCCAGCTTAGTTTAGGTTCTACTCATTGTCACAGTGTCATCACCTTAAATTAAGAAATAACAAATCTTCTGAAGAATTAATAAAAATAAACATTGTCTTATCCATGGATAGCAATCTTTGGATCAAAACCAATACCTAAAAATGTGCATTGTAATAAAATATTGTGAAGAGCATTAGACAACATTCTCCAGTGTCATAAGGTACACTGTACAAGTCACAGCCTATATTTCATAAATTATCAGTTTATTGTGTTGACAATGCTGTCAGAAGCCAATGCTACTCAGTATAATAAAGTCTTTCCTATTCTGATCAACGTGTTTTAAATATCAAGCAAGTTTAGTACATTTCAGATGTTACCTTCTATCTGCCTTTGAATCTTGGCAGAGTACACAGTTGCAAAGCACAAGGTGACATTCTTCTGGGTCACTGTAAATAGCGAAGTGAGACACTCAGGGGTAAACATGTCACTGATTACATTGGGGAAAACTGGTAATTTAAGCCAGCATCAATCTGGAAATTATTAATCTAATGGTACACAGAATCCTTTAGGGAGAGGGAAACTATTCTACCAGGGAGGCTATAGGAGCATAAAACTCATTCCAGAGGGTTATTTGAAGTTAGTGATAGTGCAGCTGGGTGGAGATGGGTGACTCCCCACCTAAGACAGTCTGTGTATCTGGATCTTCACAACCACTGCTCATGGTAGAACATGTCCCACTCAGCCTCCCTTTCCCACCAGCAGCGCTCTTCCTGGGGCTTTGCCAGCATGGACTGCTATGGAGATTCAGTCCATTTTCTGGAAATATTGACGGATTTGGGATGAAAACAAGCCAAAAATCCAATTCCAAAAAGTTTCTAAACTCACATGTGTGCACATAAATATAAAAATATATATGCATCTAAATAATATAATATATATGTAGATTATATAATACCCAATAATATGAAATTTAATATTAATATGGTTTATGTATATATACATGCTGCATATATATGCATCAACATATAGATAACATATATACATACATGTGTGTGTCTATATATAAAATATATGCAGATTGTATAATACCCAGTCATATAAAATATAATATTAATTGAGATATATGGGTATATATTTATTTGTTAGCTTTGTTTTATTTTTGTGTTTAGTTTGGGGGGGTTGTTCGGGTTTTTTTAGTTTGATTTGGTTTTTTGCTTTTTTGTGGGGGTTTTTGTAGTTTTCGTTTGTTTGTTTGTTTGTTTGTTGTTTTTTAAATTGCATATTCCTTTCCACCCAGAGATTTATGTTTTTAGACGATCTTATTTACAAGGAACCCCCTCAGCAGTGCAGGGTGGAGTAAGTAAGGTCTGGCTGGAGCAGATAATTGCTCTGCCATCAGCGGTGGCTCTGGTCCCCGTCCAGCGAACAGAAATGGGTGGGCACAAGGGTCACTGCTTCACGTATGTGATAATCCCGGGGTGGGGGTCTCACAATTCAGTTCCTCGCCGCGTTTGTATGCATGCAATCCCACTGCAGAGGCAGCTTTGCTTTCTCTTGGGGTATATTTTTTTATATCAGCAAAGACAACCAGGAAGAAAAAAAATCTTGCATTAAAATTAGAACGGAGAGTCGACTGCTGAAGCGCTTTATTTTTTAGATTTATTTTTTTTTAAAGCCTAATTCATCTTAAAGGATCTCAAAACCAGCCACAAGGGAAAGATTTGTGAGTTTTTGTAATGGAAAGCGGTAGCCTCTAGGGCCCAGAGGATATGCAGGGAGGCATTTTCTCTTGCTGGTGCAGCTGAGAGCGAGCGAGAGAGAGCGAGACCTGGAAATGAAAGTAAAGAGATCAGGAGGCACATGGAGGGAGCTGCAGGGGCAGCCGGTCCAGAAGCAGAATGCTGCCTTCTATAATTAAATAGCACTTACTATTATTATTACTTCTAGTAATAATACATTAATAATATCTCTAGTAATACAATACCATTTATCAAGGAAAGTTTATACGTAGTGTGGGGGGGAAAACCCGAGGAGAGGTGAGTTCTTTATTATTATTTTGGGGGGATTATTTTTGTCTTAAATCAAGTCGCTGTGTGTTTGTGTATGTAGAAAGGGGTGGACTTGAGAAACAAGAAATTCTGGATGTTGCTTCATTAGAAAGTAAAGGTTGCAGATAGTAACTGCATAGATGAAAGGTTGTGTAATTGGAAATTTAAAAAAAATGTGGTGAAAAATAATACAAGTGAGATTTTGAAGCTAAACTCTCTTCCGCCAAAAATGTGGGGTTTGCATTAAAAAAAAAAAATTGTCAAAGATCCTAATCCCACCCCCTGAAAAAAAAATGTGGTAGTAGTCTAAAATTGCATAGCTAGGGGAAAAGACCCTGGGTTTACATAGAAAACTTAGTATTAATCGCGTTTGTGCCTGTTTGCGTTTTGTAGGTTCGGGATGTGTGTTGTGGTCTGTATTTAGGCTGCAGTTTCCCCCTGTTGTTTGGTACAAACCCCATGAAACCGCAGAGAAGCCCTTTGCAAATGCTTTTTAGATGGACCTTTCCGTAGGGTCTTCTAAAGTTTATCAAATAAGAAGACCGTGTTTTGGTTTTGTTTGGGTTTTTGTTTGTTTTGGTTTTAATTCTTTAATGTTATAGACAGTTTCCGGGTGGCAGAGGACGTTATGTGTTGTTTTTTTCTTTCTTTTTTTCCTCTTAAAGCCGTCTCTCACTCTTGGAGATGCGTGATTTTTATTTAAGCGGATGGGGGGTGGGGGAGGAGGAAGAGTATGTTTTGGTTTGTTTTCATTTTCCCGGGGAAGCCTGGATGTCTCCTGCCGCGGGAGACCCCTCCCAACAGGGCCGCGGTGTTGGAGTGCCGAGGTCCCGGCGTTCGGCAGAGTCGCGGGGGTGCGGGAGGCGCCGCCGGCCCCTCTCCGCTCCAGCGGCCGAGGTGGCGCCTCTCCCAGCGGCGGCCTCTACGCAAGGCCGGGGATCGGCGGCCTAGTGCTGGCAGTGGTGGGAGGAGGCGAGCGAGGGTTCCCGCGCCATCCGTGTGGGAACCAGCCCCGGGATTTAGTTTTTCAAATGAGGGACGGGAATGCGAGCTGGCTGGGCAGGAAACCGGGAGCAAGTGGCTTAGGGATAGGCAGCATCACCCCACAACTCTCTCCTTGCTCCTTGGCTGCGCTGCAGTGGGGGCAAGAGGAAGGGTCGCCTGTGGTACATGAAGGTGTTATGTGTGGAACACAAGGCTGGAGGGAGTGGAAAATGATGTCATGGGGGCTGATGTGGTCACTTGAGGCTTTTAGCCCCCACCACCATCCCCCTCTCAGGGAAACTTAGAGTCACTGCTTTTATTTTCACTGGGGGGTGAGCTGGTTGTTGCTGCCTTGCTCTGCATTCACTGGGTGCAGTGAATATTGCTGGGTGCAGCTGGTGGCACCCCAATGACCCCAGTGATGCTGCTGAGCAGTAGTGGCACCAGTGGGGTGCCGGGATGTGAGATGGTGGCTATGAAAGTGCCTTGGGGTGGCCGGTGCAAGGAGGGACAGCGGAATCAGCCCTGGTGGGCACAACATAGCGGTGGGGAATCCAAGAGTGGTTGGCTGTGAGAAGCAGTGAAACTCAGGGAGTGAGTTTCAGGGGCATGGCAGAAAGAAGCTGCAGGAGTGAGCAAGAGCCCAAGTTTGTAGTGGGCTCTGCAGTTTGTGCTTTGCTTGTTGTGTGCCCAGTTAACTATTCTGCTGCACCACTGAGGTGGCCAAACTGCAGGCAGTGAAAGACTCCCATGTTTCAGACCAGTGTATCCTGAAGCCTTTTTCCTGAGAAGCTCCAGTCTCAGCTCTACAACCTGCCACTTGCATCTGAGTGTACTTATTTCTAGCTGAAATGTTACAGTCAATGCCTGGAAGTCAGTCAAGTGTCAGCTCGTTGCCATCTCAGAAATACAGTATGAAAAACTTTGCCCAAATTCAGCTCTAGCAGGGTTATGAATAACAGCCGTGTCCTTGATAAGATAAATTCAAGTCTTCCTGTTCATCTCGTGTTTCTACTGTCTACCCATCTAGAGGATATCCACCCAGTTTGTGATTCAGTCACCCAGTTCACTGACTCATGCTTCCTTCTGAAGGCAAGAAAACCGTTTTGCCTGTCTGTACCATTTTATTCCTGTCTGGCAAATGGTTTGTAATTTATTGACAAACTCTGAATAGAATTCTCTCTAGATGCTGGACCAGAGAGGATAAATGTCTCTGGACTGAAAGGATAAGAGCTTTTTAGTGGAGATACAAATATTCAGTATTTGAATTTTGCCGGTGATTTGAGTGAACGAGTCTGCACAGAGAGATTTGGTGGGAGGGAGAAATGGGACACTTAGACACAGTGCTTCATAAAATGTTTTCTACTGTGCCTAAAAATATTTGAAAGACCAAGAAAACAAAAGCTAAACAAGCTTTGCACTTAAAATTAATTATGCAGTAGCTGTGGTATAGTGTGCAGCAGAACTGAAGTGTTCCTCATGTGGGTAGCTCACTGTGTGTTGGGTTTGCTGGTGTAACAAGTGCATGGCTTGGGCTGAATGTTAAATGAAACACAGTGAAGAGGCTGGAACAATGAGGGAAGACAGAAGTGACTGAGTTTGCTGGTGAGGTGGTGGGGGAGAAGATGTGAGGAGCAAAAAGAGTCTGATTGGCAGCCTCCTGCTGTGGTTGGGTCAGGCAGGGCAGATGAGGGGCCTGCCACATGTGAAAGAGATGGCTGGTGTGGAGTCACATCAAAGGAGAAAGAAAGGTAGTTGTTCCTGAGAGATGTGCAAGAAGTTGTTGGGCAGCAGCACATGGTGTGCGCTTTGAGGATGTTGCCATGAGGGGATAAGTCTTAATGTGCAAAGTCATGACATAAGCCTGGAGGTGTGACAGACCTTTAGCAGAGAAACCTGGTCACCCACTTGCAAGGAGGGAGGAATGTGGGGCAATACCAGGGAGCAACAGTCTAGAGGGGAGATCAGGCCTGTGGTTTATGTCTAAAGAAGGCAATGGAGGGGTTTAGGTTGAAGAACATTCACTCTGGAAGATGAGGGTAGAACTGCAGAGCATAAACAGCATGCAGGGCACAGAAGGTTGCCTTTTACAAGGGTTTTGTAGCAAGGATCAAACTGTAGCTGTGTACTGTAGGACTCAGAGAGATGCAATAGGCTGGTCAGCTGTCCACATGAAGCAAGGGTGGGGATATTCATGCTGGATGCAGCCGCAGTAGTGGTGAGGAGAGAAAAAACAGAAGGGGAGCTCCGGGCTACAAGAAGAGTTGGGTAACTCTAGAAAGGAGAGATTCTGTAGCCATTCCAAGTAGTCATTTGGCTGCACTCCAGGTTTGGGTCAGTAATGTTTGCCCTTCTCTCTGGGCAAGCAACAGTAATCAGTTCTCTCTGTAACACAGACTCACATCCTGCTGTGTAGGATGTTTTAGCAGCAGGATCAGGGTAGCTGTGAGAACAGGTACTGTTCTCTGATCTCTTGTTCACTCCTTGCAGAGTGTTTTAAAGTTTGAGCTCAGAAACAGAAGTAGACGAGTGTTATCGGGAAGCTTTTCAAGGTGGTGATCTGTTTTGTGGATATACACAATTGTAAAGGTGTGGCACGGCATTTTTGGAATGCAACCATTGACTTGGTGATGACCAGCCAGTGTTCAACTGCCCTCCCCACAGTCGCCAATAATCTCCCTTTTCATCAGATCTGTGGGCTGCTGCTTCACTTCCCTGACTTTTGTTCCCTCCAGCATGACTCAGGGAGCAGCAAGAACAGGTCTGCACCTCCAGGCAGGACAAGCGAGTAGCTGAAGGTGATGGCAGTCACCAGCAATGCCCTCAGTCGTAGGGTACAGTCCCACCACACCTGAACAGTGTAGGCAGAACTACATGCCAATAGCAGTGGCCCATCAATAGTCCCAAAGAAGATGAGGTGGTGAATCTGGTCCAGGTCCACTCAGTGAGTCCAGTGGTAGAAGATGGTGCCAGAGACACGACTGGAGACAAGCTGCCTGCAATGCAGGTCTAAGGTTTGTCCCAGAGATAGAACTGAGGACAAGTTCAGCTACAGCATAGTTCAGACAAGGCAGGAGCTGGACCTCAGCTAAAATGGAGCTCCTAGACCATGGACAGAGTGGCATAGGTAGGGGTCCAAGGTGAGGCTGTTTGGAGTACTTCAAGCCTTTTAGTGTCTTCAGGGACCAGACAGCCAGGATTTCTGCCTTCCTGCCTGTGCCCTCCCCATGAGCCTTTGGGAAGTCCACTTGACTCTTTTGCCTCCTCTTCTTCCCCATAGTTTGTCTCTTGTCATTTCCTGTGGAGGCTCTTTCCTCACGCTTGTCTCTGATGGCCCTCACAGTTTCCTACAGTGCTCTGGGGTGGCTCTGCCCTCTTTCATGTCTTTCACTGCTGCCTTTGTGGAAATGATTCCTACTGCTCCTCTTCCACTTCTCAGTTCTCTCTTACTTCCTCTGTCTTTGCAGAATTTCACACAAGGATAAAAATTAAATTAATTACCTCTCTCTCCTTGTCTACCTCTCAAGCCTGTCTGTCTGTATCGTTAGTGATCATATTAACCTCACAATCTCCTTGTTAAATTTCCTTCTTTCTTCCTGATTGCTCATTATCCAGGCTATTTATGAATCAATGCAGGCCTTCTGTTGATGTTGTACTGAAGTATATCAGCTCTTCTCCATCACTTCTTTTTAAAGCCTTTGTAGAGATGCTGACCATCCCTCACCTTGTCTGTTGGCTTTCCCTTTCTTGCTGCACTGCCTATCCTGTTCCAAGTTCAGCTGCTTAAAACCTCCTACCTGCTGCTTGAACCAGATTGCTCCCAAATTTACTGTCTGATGACTTAGAAACTACACAGTTTCTACACTACTTTCAAGCTCTTGCTTCCTTCTGCTGCCACTTTCTGACACTCCAGTTTTTCCCCCTTTCCCCAACTCTTCTTCTTGGTAAAGGGCAGGTATCAATTCTACATTTTGTGTGGCACAGAGCACAATCAATAAGGGCTTGCTGAGTTGTCAGGATTGATTTTTATGTATGCTAAAGGCCCCTTCACCCTGTTCAGACTGAGTGTGTCACTGATACTAGAAGGTATTTTAGAATGATAGGGATGGTCTTAATGTAAAAGGGAGCTGGATGATAATGCTCTCCAAGTTGTTGTAGTGTAGAGGTGGAGAAATTATTTTAGTATCCTTTCAGAGGCAGTACTGGGTTGGGGAGGTACAGGATCTTCATCTCCATCTCATTTCAGTGTTTCTGTACTTGCTGCCTTTGTCCCCAAGTTCCTATTCCTCGAATGCTGAACATTATTTGTGGTCACAGCTGGTTGATGTGAAATTTGCTGTCACCAGCAACTCCGTTTTGCCACAAAGTGCCATCCTTTCTCCCCTTCATTATTCATTTCTTGTGTGACAGACATGTGTACCTTGGAGAAAAGTCACTGGGGAGCCATTCCAAAATTTGCCTCCAAACTGCAGAGGTTGAAGTGCAGATAACTCTTGAGCCTTCCTAAGATGCTGCCCATCCCGGTTTAAAACATTGCAGGATAGGGCTCTGTTCCCTCTCCAAAGAAGTGTTCCCAGTCTGTACTGCTCTTGCCTGCTGATTTTCAGCGTGAAATCCTCATTGCATGGATTCAGTGCTGTCCTTTTTTGTGGACCACGTCAAGCAATTCCATCTCCTTCCTTTGCATCTCCCTTTGTGCTCTACCTCCATAAACCTTATGTAGATAAGGTATGTTTCATATGCTGTGCAGTAATCCAGTTTAAATCTGTCCCAGATAAATAGTGGTCAGAATTGCTTATCATGGGAGGGTCTCAGCACAAATTCCTGAAATGATTGCCAGTACAGGCAAAGATGGTGTTGGGTTTCTTCCCTTTCCTAGAAGGCAGTGATGGTAACAGTTGGTTCCCATTGCTTTATTTACTGGCAGCCTAAGCAGAGAGCTCAAATTGAAGTAATTCCTTTTTGCCCATGTATCCTGTCAGTGGCATGTGAGAAAAAGCAGATACTTGGTGGTGAACTGCTTGCCGTGCTGTATCTGCAGTGTGGATAAATCATGGGCTTCGCTGTTCAGGGCATCTGGTCTGGAACATTTTGTTAGTAGTAAATTCAGGCACAAACAAAATACTGTGCTGTTTAATTGCCGGCAAGACCTAAAATGACTCACTTTGTGTTGTTTCTTTTTCCTCCAGAGCAACTATAATGGAGAGGCAGAAGAGAAAACAAGAAATAGAGAAAGGACTTCAGTTCATTCAGTAAGTGTTCCCTGTGGATTTGGAGGTGGTCATCTTTCTGTCGACGATTGCAGGAACTGAGTTTTTCCTATTCACTGCTTTGGGTTTGCTGCATGGGAAAGAGATACTGTCTGGAGGATTTTGACTGTGATTTTTCAGGGTGTTTCTTGTCCTGTTAGCTCCCTAAACTTGAAATTCTGTCATTTTAATATCCTTTGGTTTTGCCCTCCACTGCAATCTCAGGATAATCTTTACAGTCAGCATAATGCTAGTAATACTTGGACCTTCTACATCATCTTCAGCATGAAGATCTCAAAGTGCTCTCTCAGCAAGGTTATCCCACCTTTGTTAGGAGGGGAGATAGTGTTTCAGTTCTGCAGGTGAGGAAACAAGGTACATAATTTGTTAGGCACCCTATATGGTGCCTACAGGAAAAGTAGATGACCTGGGTTCTTTTACAGTTGCCAACCTGGTAGATGTCTCAGATCACTCTTCTGTGAATATCACGTGGCCTTGTAGAGCTTGAAGTGGTTGCTTATAGAGTAGTTACAAATCCTAGTACTTCCTTATAGGTTACAGTAGTATTTCTCCCTCCAGTGTTTGAGTTAACAGAGGCCTCAAACTTGGTCCAGGTTCCATGATGAGTAAGGAAGCAGTAAGATTGTAATCAGATTGGTTTGGAGTTGTTTAAGGTCTGCTTTGAGTCCTGCAATTATTAGGCCTGAAATCTGTGCCTCTACAGTAGGAAAACCCCCCCCAGATCTTCTATGTTACATACTTGTATCCTGTAGTATGGCCATGATACTTTCATCCCAGTCTGAGACTAAATGGGGCTGATAACCCTGTTTTGGAGAGGTAATTGTGAGATTTATATTGGTAGCACTTAGAAAAATGCACAAGATTCTGGAGAAGAAAATAATTCAGAAGTATGAGGTGTAGTTCATGCATCTGAAGCAGGAGCAGTGCCATATGCTGGGGTTTTTTTGATGTGAAAGAGGGAGCCCAAGTTTGTAAGCAGCATGAATGTTTCTTACAAAGCCATGACATTTCCTGTAATTACTTTTAAGGAGTGATTAGATGAAATCTAAAAAACGTTTATTCTGTAACCAGTAAGATCATGTATGCACTGTAGATGGGAAAAGCTATGAAAGGTGCTAAGGAGTCCTCTAGAGCCTATTGATTTGTCCTTGAAGAGAAAAAATAAATATATGTGGACCAAGCCTGGATGAATTGGGTGGCCCAATTTGAAGAAGGTGGCCCAACCTGGATGAAGGTGGTCTAACTTTCTCTTAAGTCTCACTGCTGTTGTGGGCTAGGTGTTATCCTCACGAGTACTGCCAGTGTTTGTGCGTCAGCCTTGGCCAAGAAAGTTGGAGTTAAATGGTCTCCTGAACCTGCATTGTTTTCTCCCTTCCTTTTGTGGGGTAGGCCTAAAGGCATGTGGCTAAGTTAAGGCAGAGAAGAGTGATTGCATTTATCTCTGTATGTCTCTGGTCTCACAAAGGATTTGAGGAGGTGCCACTCTGGTGCCTCTCATTAGAGCCAGATGCACATAAAATACACTTGTATTCTTCATGGCAGACTCTCATGGGACTTTATGAAAGGTGGGTTTTTTAGGTGGCTGTTGGAAGGCACATTACAGATGATTGTGTATGCACAGAAAACAGATGAGAATAAGACTCCTCTAGTCTCAAGTCCCTCTTAGATGTGACCATCACTTGACAGCACTGTGACTGTCACTGAGCATAATGCTCTCTAACTGTGTTCTCTTTGCCTCAGCTGCCGTTGCAGTGATAAAATGTGCAGTAACTTACGGAGATCACCAACACAGGACCAGAAAAATTATCTCTTCATCAGACAAAAGCCCTTGTTTGCATGGATGCCTGTTTCATGAGTATTTTCTCTTCTTTTTCTTCAGGTCCACATTACCCCTAAGCCAAGAAGATTATGAGGTAATGGAGATTTTTGTTTGTTGAAGCTGGGAGCCCTTTGGTTGGCAAGATTTGTTCTGTTGCACAGCCATTAGTTTACATGCCAAAAGTGAAGAATGTGGGATGATCTGTCACTATATGCTTGTGACTTAAAGTTTGAAGGTTCTGATGATGACAACTTTCAGGGAAAGGAGAAGACGCTTGAGTGTTCGAGAAGAATGGGGATTTGACTATATTATTCTCCTCTACCAAAAAAACTGATGATTTACAAGAGAGTAGCAATGCAGGAGTATCTTAGTGGGCAAGCAGTTTGCTAAAAGATATGGAAAGGAATGGGAAATTGGGAAGTCTCTCCTGTCTCTGATTATCCACTTGAGTGTATTTGTTCTCCCCCTACTGCCCAGGCCTTCTTGCAGAAGCTGGTGAGAAACTTGTTTGCAGAGGGCAATGATTTGTTCCGAGAGAAGGATTTCAAGCTTTCCCTGGTACAGTATGTAGAAGGGCTGAATGTAGCAGATTATGCAGCCTCCGATGAGGTGACCATCCCAAAGGAACTCCTCTGCAAGCTCCATGTCAACCGAGCTGCCTGCTACTTTGCCATGGTGAGTGCTTTCCCAAGTCATCCCCAGGAGCCAGGGTTGCAGTGCTGTGCAGTTGGAAAAGATGTCAAGAGGCATTTCAGCTGTTTTTGTCCACTCCCTGTTCAAACACTGGAGGAGACAACAACACACAGAAAGGTCTGCAATCTCCTCGCAATTGCACTGTGGTTTGCGAGAACACAGGAAGGATGTGAGCAGAGGGGGCCAGGCCTAAGATACTGACAGTGCAGTTCTGGTCTTCAATGGTGAGAAGTTAGTACCATCCAATATCTTCCAGTATTGAGCAGATATTTTTCTGCAATACTGTTTATTGCTCTGGGGGCTCTTGCCTCCTCCTTTGAGACACTGGAAGGGAGGCTTTGGGTCTTGAAGGAACTTGCAGCAAGCATATACATAGAAGAGAATTGTGAAATACCCAGGCTCTAAAAAGGTGCATGCTTCCATTTTGCTAAGGCATGTAACAGCTTTCCTTTATGGCACAACCCCAGAGCAGGCCTATCCTGTTTGTAAGGACATTGAGTCCCCTGAAAATTAGCAAGCAGTCACATAATTAAAAACTTTCAAGTGTAACATGCTCAGGGTAGAGGGGGAGACAAGATAAGGTTGCTCAAGCAGCCTTAGTTCTGTCATTCCTTAACTTTGAAATGTTTTGAGTTTTGCAAGATTTAAGAAAATGTTCTGTTAATGTAGGTGTGTTTGCACGCTGGTCTTTGCATAAGGTAACATATGTACTTCCACCTGCCACTTGTATTCCTGTTTTCTGCTGAGAGATAGAACATTTTGCGTTCACAGAGAAGGACAAGCTAGTCTGCTGTGCCTTAGCTGACTCCAGGTGGTCTGTTCCATGCAGGGGTTGTATGAGAAGGCGCTGGAAGACAGCGAGAAGGCTTTAAGTCTCGACAAGGAGAACATCCGAGCGCTCTTCCGGAAAGCCCGTTCCTTAAATGAACTTGGAAGACACAAAGAAGCGTATGAGTGCAACAGCCGATGCTTGCTGTCCCTCCCACATGTAAGTTTTTGACATACAACTCATCTTGATTTTTGTGGCTCACAACCTTCCTCTCCTCAACGTACTTTGTGTGAGGACAGAGGATAGTGGAAGACAAATCTTCGCTGTTCCCAAGAACATGCCTATGCCCAGAAATTCTGTCTCTCTGACTCAAAGATGTTTGTCCTCACATGTTTCTTCAGGCCAAGTCACCTCTTACAGATAGTGCCAGCCAGGGAGACCAATTAGTGACAGCAGGTTCATGGTCTGTTTATGAAGAGCAAACCCCTACTCTAACAAAAGGTGAACTAAAGCCATGAGAATGTTTTAATTGGCTGCTTTTGTATCTCTAATGGAAGTTACTAGGAGCATGGGATAAATGGGAACTGGAGCTCTGAAAGGAAAACACGTATGGTTTTCCTGTGTTGGATACAAATGTCTCACATTTCACTTACTGATTGCTAAGGCAAAGTGATCAAGCTTTTTATTTCTTGAGGAACACTTAAAGGTGTCCTTGACATCACATGGTATAGTTATTTTTGTGTTCAGGGGTGTGTATATTTTTGCATGTGGAGAGAACTATCTGCATATACTAGGAACTAAATATTTTCCTGATAGTGCTTTTGAGCATCTTCTTAGGCCAGATACTGATCAGGAAAGCAAACTGTGATTGCATGGACTCATGGGAGCACTGTGCTGATCTTGGTTCTGATCCATCACAGTAATGTTGTCACAAGAAAAATGCATCCACCTCAGAAGAAGTTAACTTTTCTTTATTACTATTCTCAAAGCAATCTTTGAGAGCCTTGTTAGCAGTTAGTTACTCTTTTTGTATAGCTTGTAAATTCCAGCTTCTTTGACTTGGCAGAACAGGATGACCAAAACATATTATAGATACCATCTTTGGGGAGTCCCAAGGAACTGTTTTATAGACAAACCCTTTGTTTAACAAAAGCATCTAATGTAGGTGTTCTTGTAAAGCTATATGTGGCTATATTTTACATTGCAGTTTAGCCACTTAATTTAATTTATATTTTAACTACATAGTTATGTTTACATAGCTCCCATTATTATCATTACTTTATCAAACTTCTCTGTGCCAGGAAAGTTCAGCCTAAAAAACTCCATCTTGAGTGATCTGCGTTTCCTATTCTAAACAATTCAGCCTTGTAAATTAACATACCCCATTGTCTTATTACCTGCTTAACAGAAATCATAAGCCTTCTCTGCATCAAAGGCAAGTCATGCTATCCATCATTTCACTCTTGTTTCCATTACCCTCTGGAGCACACGGGTACTTCCATCTATGCATTGCTGTAATTGCTGAGAACTTTGTTGTGGTCAAAACAGAGCCTATCTTGAAACTTCTGATGATAAAGGATCTGTCACTCATTTGGCTCACCCAGAGTTAACTTATGGGTGCAGATACTCAGTGCTGCTAGTTTGCAGAAGTTCTCAGTATGATGAAGTTAATACTTCTCTGTGGTACTCTTGTGTTTGGGATGGCATGGGGTGTTTCAGAAGAGGAAATGGACAAGCTAGATTT
Source organism: Nicator chloris (assembly GCA_013400495.1). Classification (NCBI taxonomy): domain Eukaryota; kingdom Metazoa; phylum Chordata; class Aves; order Passeriformes; family Pycnonotidae; genus Nicator; species Nicator chloris. Next base: position 273,633 of record WAAE01006645.1, on the reverse strand, counting down.
TGTTTTCACTGAGTTCAGTGAAGATGGTGCCAAGACCAATGTTGAGAGTGTGGGGGAGTGAGTACAATCAAAAAATGGCACTCCAGATTGAAGGGAAAAGTTACTGATATGGTGGGCTGGAAGAACCAGGGGCTTCTCAGCTGTTGAAAGGGAAAGGACTCAACCTTTGAGGAGGAGGAGGACATTGGAAAGACCAGCATGGCAAGTAGAGAGAAGAGGGCAAGCTTCAAGACTGGAGATGAGGAGAGAATTGTTGGAAGATTCAGGAGGGCTATCACATCAGGTTGGGCAGATACTTTTTTTTCTTCTTTGAAAAAACTGTTAAAGTACTCTGGTATTTTTGCAAACAGGGAGAGAGAGGAGAACAGAAGGGAACAGTTGCTGGTGGTATGTAAGTGTAGAAGACTGTGACAGGTTGTTAGTCTGGGCAGAAAGCCCATGGTGGTGTGTGAGTGGGCATGGACACTGGGCGGGGAGGATGGTAAAATGCCACACAATGGGGAAAGCTGAAGGATCTGCTTGACTAAGCTGAGGCAGTTTAACTGGAGCTGGAGACAGTCAAAATGCCTTCTAGCTAGTAGGTTGAAAACTGAGACTTGGTTTCAGCTTTAACAACAAACAAGCAAAACAGGCTAGTGGGTACTGTCTGCCTATCAAAACTGGTTATTAACTCTGCAGCTGGCAGAGAGAAGACATGCAGGCTCCTTCCCAGGCATGGAGATCTTGTAGAAGCTGTACCAGCAGCCAGCCTTGGGAGTTCTTCAGCCAACTTGCCAGCAGGACTCCTGAACGCTGTTTTTGCAGAGCAAGTGCTTTGTTGGAAGCAGATATTTGATTCTGATTTTCTGCAGCATTGAATGAGTGTAGGGCAAAACTCCTGGTGCAACTGGAGCATCTTGGCAGGACTGAATGACGAGAATGCTGAAGTCTGTCTGGATTCTTCTGGGGCTGTTCTGGAAATTACCTACCTGCTGCTGTCTGGAGTTGAGGCTTCTTGGTGCAGCCCAGTGTGTATAACTGCATTCCTCTTTGTTTCATTCTGTGTGCCACAAAGGCAAAACTGAAAGTGTCCCATCAATGGTTTTGTCCCCAGGATGAAAGCGTCACACAACTGGGACAAGAGCTTGCCCAGAAGCTGGGACTGAGGGTTCGAAAAGCATACAAAAGACCTCAGGTATGATTTCTTTTGTCTTGGAGCCTATCCTTTGCTTGTACATATTTACTTTTGCAGCAGTGGTAGGTGCTGCTCTGCAGTAACAGGCATGTGTACACAACCCTGCAAACTCTAGCAGGCTGCTGGCAACCCTCCTTGTCCTGACCCTCTGACTCCCTTTGCTTTGATCCATTTCTAACCCCATTGCTGCCCTTTGTCTACTGCCAGGATGTTTTCTGAGTTCCCAGCTGGTGCTGCAGGAGAAAATTCCGACACATGAGATGCCTACTGTGTTTTTTGCAGGAGAGGAACATGTGGCCTGATCCCTTTTTGTGATGCAAAAGCAGGTTTAGCATCACAACCCTCTCTCTCTTATGCAGTGAGAAGGATGGCATCCTCTGCTGCATTGGAGGCACGGCTGGTTTTGTAGTGCAGTGGATCATGAAGGGTTCCTGCCGCATTTCCAGGCGTACACTTCTTTGTGGTGGGGGAAAGGCTTGGCTTTGGGAGAACAACGGGCACACACCTGGTCAGAAGCTAATTGACACCAGTGCCTGGATCGTAACTTGGCTCTACGAGGAAGTGCTGTAGATGTTTAAATGTGTACCCTGGGATGGAGCTAGAGGGCGTTAGGGCACTGCTAGCCATAAAGCTGCTCTCCCAAAAAGCTGCCTTGGTCACAGATTTTGTTCTCAGGAGCAGAGAACATGTAGTGGAGGCTGATGTTTGCGTTTGCATCCTCGGCCCCAAGCAAGGTGTGTTAAACAAACAGCGTGTTCCATCTGCAGAGGGGCACCTTTGTAGCATGAGGTAGGCATCCGGTTTGCAGAGAGCTTGTAGTGTAAATCTGGCTGTAGCATGTTAATCCTCTCCCCAACAAACTTTATGTGTGATTTGCCTGTCCTAAGAAAATTCCTTGATCTTGTAGCAGCTTTCCACACTCCCAAATTATTCTGTCTGAAAGAAATGGAAGTTTGTCTGGAAATACTTTTTGAGGCTGTTCACTGTGTTAGCCTTGCCACCTTTTTTTGCTGCTGTCATGTTACTGAGGTGAGATGGGTTTAAACCACCTGTATGTTAGAAATAGAAAAATTAAACACTACAGAATACTTTTTATTATTTCAAATTCTGTGACTGGTATTTTGTTAACACTTTGAGATCTTGTGTTTAGTTCCAGCTTCCACTCCAGTGCAGTAATGCCTTCCCAAAGTAGTACAATCTTAACAAAAAGGAAACGCGTCTGTTTCTCAAGGAAATTTTTTGCCTCCTGGCTGTGGGTCAGATGTTCTGAGGTGTACAGAACAATTAAATGTCCCTTTTCAGTGTTGACAAATGTGTACTTCTGTGTCACAGTGGGGTAACCTTTTGGGGTGGCTTTTATTTTTGGGTAGTGCTTGGAAGGGAACCATATTGTAACCCAGCTTTACCTAGTTTATGAGCATTCACGGGCTGAATTCTGCTCTAAGACCTCTCTCTTCCTTGCAGCAGGAATTGGAAACGTTCTCACTACTCAGTAATGGCACGGCAATCAATTCATCAAACCAGGTAGAGTTTGCATCCTGTGGTTGTTACTGTTTATGGATTATGCTACTAGAGTGCTTTAAAGTTTTATTTACATACAAATTTATAACTGTCTTTCAGGTTTTAACTGTTTTAATTAGTGTTTTCTGCTTTTAATGGATATTGCCAAGAAATTAATTTCTTTGAAAATATTTCTACTGACATAATTTTTTAATGTCGGTAATTAGATCACCAAAGGGGGTTATTTTTCTTAGTTATTGTGAATGTTTGCTTTCTCTTGCATTTTAAATAAATTTTTGTTTTCAAGTTTTGCATATCTAACAACAATGCTACGTAAAAGTCAGAAAGTGCAGCTGCTGAAGAAACATATGAAATTAAATTCTGTGGTGTACTGAGCAAGGTACATACACAGTTTATATATTGTTTGTATTGTCCTGGGAGATCTAGCTGAGCAGGGCAGTGTACAAATACTAAGGTAAAATATAAGAAATTGCTGATTTCCTTGTTCTACCACTGGGCAAAAAAAGTCCCAACAAACAAGCACTTGCTGTTTTTACAGGCTGTTTGATACTTCACAGTGCTTCTTAAAGCAAGTAAACAATAAAACTGTAAACATTGTGATTTTATACAAGATGGGATACTAAAGAACTAGTTTATCTCTCACTGTTCAGTGATTTGGCTTCACATCTTTCTAGGAAGGCCGGTCAGCTTTCTTTAAAAGTTATGCCTAGTTTTTAACCTGAAAATATTTTCCTTTTATAAGAATTGAAAATAGTGCAAAACCCACTGTAGTAGATGCAATATCACAAGACAAATTCTTTACTTGTGCCTTTTTAAGTTAAGCTAAAGGCACATGTACTTACCTCTATTTATGTTTCTGTAAAATATGGACTCAATTTATTCCTTGCCTTCAGCTCCAAGTCAGCAGTTGTCTTGGCGGAAACATTTTCCTGTTTTGAATTTGCTGTAGAAGGTTGTGGTTGTTAGATTGCAAAATATGTGAACTAAGAAAAGGAACGTTGTGTAAGATCAGGCTAATCAGATCTCCCATGCAATGGGCTGACCAATTGGTGTGTCCTGGGACTTGGGACACAGTGTTCTCATCCACACATGAAATACCCTATTCTATGTACGGAGTTGCTCACATGGTTGGATATTGTGCAGGCATGGTTTTCCTTTGCAGCAAAAGGATTTGTCGGCTGCTGAAGGTAAACATGAATAGGTTCCTTGGATCAAGGGCCTCCTAAAGTTCATTGGTTTTACTGTTCCAGCACAGAAAGAGGTCATAAAGGAAGAGTCATATACATTTAGGGGTAGTAAAGAGTCCCACATGTGAAGTGTGGATGTCTGTTTAAAGATTGATTTCTCACAATATTTTTTCCTATCCCTTTTCCTACGTCCTCTTTGCAGACTACTTCTAATGGATTGGGCTCAATAGATGACATTGAAACAGGTAAAGATATCTCTCTCCTCAGACTTTTGTGGCTTCCGTATGGTATGTGACCAGGTTGGCAGGCTTGAGAGGTTCATCACCTGCATTTGTGTCTCTTCTGCACACTCCTGGCTTTGATAACTAGGAGAAGGGAAAAACTGGTGCAAAGCAGGAGTGTTTTTCTTGCAAAAACTGCTTTTGGTCCAGGCCCAGTGAGAGACACATCTGGGAGTTGAAAGGGTCCGCTGAAGTACACAGCTCGCTCCAGTTGTGCTTTCTTAAAGCTGCTCTTTGGCAAAGCTTCTGAAACTCTGCTCCAAGACAAAACAGTCTAGATAAAGTGAAGTTAAGGTTGTTTGTGCTCTGAGTGCATATGGTCCTCCAAGACATTGAGGTGGAGGAATTGAAAACAAAGGAGTTGGGAGGGACCCACGAAGAGCTGAGTTCAGGGTTAGGCACCCAGGAGGAGAAGGAAGATTAACAGGGTTGCTTTTCTCATGCTGAGAAACAAGTGACCTTAACTCTGCCCCTGTAGAAAGGCTTGCTACCTTGTGTGCTGGAGCACTGAACTTCTGCCTCTGAGCACATCCGTCTTTGTTCCTTTGTAAGGTAGCTCTGTGTGTGTGAAGGTAGGTGTGAGGACATACCACCACAAGTAGCAATTGCACCTTTTATAGAAAGAAATTAATTTCATTATTAGGATGCTTTGGAAAGCATGTTAGTTGTCTGTTGAATGCCAATTTAGTATCTGCTTGCTACATGAGATCATGAGACCGAGTTCTGTGAATTAAGGAGAGTTTTTCACCTTATCTTGCTGTGCTAAAATTAACTGGACTCCTACTGCAGACTAACAAATGACCACATCCAGTAAGCTCTTTATCTAATCTGGATTTGGTGTAAGAGCAGCATGCCACCTTTGCTGCAGATCAGGCAGACAGACCCTTTACTGCTAGGAAATCTTTGCAAAAGCATTGGAATTATGTGTTATCCAACTGCCCCGAGAGTGATGTGCCACCAGGATGGCTGTGGGTGTTGCCATACCCTGAGAGTTTCAGAATCAAAGGGGTTTTTAGCCAGGGTTTTTGTGATTGTTGTTTTGGGGGTTTTTTTGTTTTAAGATGGAGACTCTTGAAGCCCTTTCCTCCATGTTTTGGTTGAAGTCATCTGATTAACTCAGCCCAGTCCTGCAGAGAGATCATGGCTCAGATCTGGCTCAGAATGGCCATTGGCCAGCTAATGCACCAGGGAACTGTAACACGAGGTCTGTGGGTGGAGACAAACGCATGACACAGACCTCTTCCGAGACCTGGGCAACAGCCGGTAAGCCCTTTATTGCTCCAAGCTTCCTTTTGTAGCCAGTTTGAATTTCCCGGGCTTGGGAAGCCTATTGGCTGGGAATCTCTGCACCGCCCGGATCTCTGGCCAGTAGTGTGTCTGCATCTGAGGCTGAAGTGGGCAACCTGAGGTCTGTGTTCCCCTAACGACTTCTAGAACAAGCCAGGTCAGCCGAATTAGGTCTGTTATGACTCACTATATCCCGCTGTAAACCAGCTCTATATTGCTACAGGGAACCACTGCTGGTTTGGAAAGCAGACTTAGAAACAGTGCTTTTAAAAGCTCTGTGCTTGCCCCTTGGGGACAGGTGGGTGCATGGCCAGAGAAGCTACCAGCTGGGAGGGCTTGGTATGGGAGACCTGGTTCATGGGGCTGTCTGGACAAGCCCCTCGTTGACCTTGTAGTAATACATGGGGCTGAGTGTGGTGACAGGCAGAAATCAGCAGGTGTGGGTGTGCCTGTGAGCTGCTCGTCAAAGAAAGCGGTTTCATTCTTTTAAGGTGGAGCAAACTTTAGGGAAATGCAGAGGATGCATGAGCATTCTGTAAGGAGAGTACATGAGGTGTGGGTATCACAGGTGGTGCGTGAAGTCAGCAGATCTGGTGTCCTGAGGAAAGCAGGAATGGGAAAGGAGAGCTAGGAAAAAAGATTGGACAGAAGAGAGTGGGAGGAAGTGGCTGAAGGAATGACGGGGTTTGGGTGGTCAGGGAGAGGGAAGTGGACATCCTCCCTCTTCCATTTGCAAATAGTGGAATCTGTTGGTCCCTGCTCTTTTCCTTGCCCTTCACATGCACTGAGCTGTGGGGGGTCTTATGTTATTGTCTGCCTTTTGGTCATGCATTCAGTGTTTCCGGGTTTGGGGCCTCTTAGGGTGTGTGAGGGCCTCTTCTTTGCTTCCCAGTCTGAGTGGAAAATGCAGGGCCTCATTCATTCCTCAGAGAAGGTCTGAACTGCTGGATCCTTTGGGGCCCTGTCACTGTGCACCCTTTTGCTCCCCACTGCATGTGTCCCCATCCCTTCCAGCGTGTTCTGAACTTCTTGTTGGCCTCTGTAGGGATCTTGACAGTACTCCAGATTTAAACATCTGAAAAATGGGAAGGCACAAGCCATCCCTTTGTACTGCAGGGAATCTGGCCAAGCTTCCAGCCATGAGAAAAGCTGGATAGCTGGCTCCCTGGCGGCTGGGGGTTCTGCACCAAAGCGACATGAGATGAGAGAAGTCATTGCAAAGGGGGTATGGGGTTGGAGATGAGCCTGATTGGTGGGGCAGCTGCAAAACTAAGGACATGCACAGCCTTCCTTTGAGTCACTGCCTGTGGGAAGTGCATTCAACTGCAGCACTGAAATCCTGTGTTGGATCCCATAAGGTACAACATGTGTTTGCCTTCAATGGCATGCCTGAGGGTGTGGAGAGGGACTTGTGTCCATTCCTTGCCGCTTCCCCTGCCTCCCTGTCTTTTGTCATGGCTCAGCCTCCAGTGCCTTGCACAGTGACCTTTGCCGTGGTATATCCACGTGGACCATTCACAACAAATACTGGAGGAAAGGTTGCAGGGGTTGGTGCTGTACTCCTGGTGCGGTGAGAGATAAGGGGGCATGCCTATGTTTGTCATCTCTGCTGTTGTTTTGTTCTGCACTTGGGAGTGTGCTGGAATTGCTAATTTGCTGAGCTCTCTGAGAAAGCACCAGTGCATTCCTGGGCCAGTGAACGAACTGTTTGCAGCCAGTAACAGGGCTCACTCACCCTGTCCCTGATGCAGAGGGATGGCCAAGTTCTCATGGGGGCTGAGTGAGCAGATCTGGTACAGACAGGATGCAGCATTTCTTGCTGCATCAAGTTTTGTGTCTCTGAAGCTTGTCTAGTTTCTTCCCCTGTTTTATCAGTCTTTCTAATAAAAGCTATTGTCTCTCCTTCCAAACTTTGCCTTGCTTTTATAGCCTTAGTCTGTTGCAGTTACAGTGCAGCCAGTGTGATGTGGCTGGAGAAGGTAGCATCTTTGTCTCATTTATTTTCTTTTATTCCAGGACATCTGCACAGGGGCAGAATTAAGGTAGTTTGGGTGCTTGGTTTGAGAACTGCAAATGTAACGCTGCATTTTCCAAATTTCTAACATCTGAACTTTTTTTTTTTAACCTTTAATTTTTTTTGAGAATAAAATGCTCTTCTGTGAAGAACATGCGCTTGCAACCTTAACTTCACTTAACAGAGGTTTATATTGCATGATGGGAACATCTTACTACTTCAGTAATGTACTGGAGAGGGGAAGAAACCTTAGGGAAAACCACTGCCTCTTTCCCACCTCGACCCTGCCTCACACGAGTTCCCAAGGGTATATTTGCTGATCATATATTGAGGGGGAAAATGGGTAGCAACCTCCCACTTCTGGACATCAGAAAAGACTCAAGAGCAGGGAATTTACTTGGGTAAAGACAGCTGAGTGAGTCTGATGGGGATTTTGGCACACACTGTTAGCACAACCTGATCTGACTACTCAATCTCTGACTCTCCTCCCAACAGGGCCTAGTGTTTTTTATCTTCTTCCACTTAGGATGCCTGGGTTTTTAGAGAGGGTGTGCAAGTAAGCAAGCTTTCAGCTGGGATATCAAAGCTCCAAGGAGTAGAGAAGGGAGTGATCTCTGCCAAATGCATTAGTGAGGAACATTAAAGAAAACAACAGGTGGTGGGTTATAGAGAAATTGTTTTATGTGCCCCAGGCTTTTAGTCCTGGCCATGGTGAATTTGCGGTAACCGCTCAGCCACAGGTTTTGTGTTGTTCCTGGTTGCTTGCCAAATCCTGTCTGGATACTGGCCCTTAGAATGTGTTTCAGCTGTTGGTGAGCCATTGGAGAGTGGGAACAAAAATGAAAGGGCAAGTACTCTTCAGACTAGAGCCTCTCCTCTCAGAAAACTGGCATACTTGGTTTTTGTGATTTGATGGAGTTGTACAATATTGGTTTTGCCATGCTGTGCTCTATTGTTTAGTTGAGGTGTTAGGGCTTGATTGGACTCGATGATCTTGAAGGTCTCTTCCAACCTAGACATTCTGTGAATTCTGTGAATTTGCCTGCTGCAAGAGGCTCTCCTGGTGACTGGCTCTGTTTCTCTCTCATCATAGACTGCTCTATGGACCTGCAGTGCCTCCCAGCTCCCGTGGCCATCCCTGTGAATGAGGGGCTGGCCCCTTTGCCCTCTGACTCAGAAGCAAAGGGCTTGCCCACCTCGCTTCCTGCTGCCAGCTTGCTCCCATCTCCAGACTGTGTACCCTTGCCAGTTCCTGAGAACGTGGAGGACTTCACAGATGGAGACATCATTGGGGAAGAACTAGACTCCCTCCTAGATTCCCTTGCTGAAGGGTCACCATACCCTCTAGTAAGAATGGGCACTGTGTGGGTCTGTTGCTTCTTTGTTCCAAATAGGTCCTTGGAGCATGAGGATGTGCATGCTGCCTCTCATTCTCTTTCTGCTCCTTTTGTAGTTCTTTTCTCCTATCTCTTCCTCTGGCAAAACTCCTTCATTCTTTCCTTTTTTTTTTGCTACTGTATGTAGAGTTCTCCTCCAGGCCTGCTTTGCTGTGTGCAGCTTCAGGGAGCTGCCTCTCCAAATATAACCAATGTAGCCCTCCCCTGACATCTCCTTCCACCTGGCCTCCCATGTCCATGAAGTTGAAGCCAGTCTGAGAGTAGAAATGAGTGTGGTGAAGCAGGAATGATGGATTTATTTTATACAGTCAGCATGCTCTAATCTCCTTGTATTTTGTGCAGGTTGCACTCAGCCTAAGCTTGTTGAACAGGTCTGGGACCTGCATAGACAATCTGTTTTCATACTTATGTTGGATTTTGGTTGCCAGTGGTGCTTATGTGAACCACCTTGGGTCTGGAGGCAGTATAGTGATTTTCGTGTTGGAAAAGCCCTGATGAGAGGTGCCATGGGTTGTGATCATTATCCTGACCTTTGGCCTGTGTATACCTGGCTGCCTTGTTTCTCGACCTGAGCTGGTTTAAGTGCCCAGCGCAGGGCACTGCCTTGCAGACTGATGGATTCAGGTGTCCCAGCACCTCCTCAGGGGTCCTGGTCCAGACTGTTTGCAGACTGTACAGAAAAATTGGAAGGTCTGTGAGAAGTCTGCAGGTGGATTGAGCTGCCAGGTATCCTTTTGCTCCAGCTAGGATAACACGCCCTTCACTGGGAGCCTGTTGCTGTCTGTTGTCATGGTTTGACCCCAGTCAGCAACTAAGTACCAGACAGCTGCTCACTGACTTTCTTCCTGCTCCTTCCCCAGTGAGGAGGATAATTGAATAGAACCCCAAACTTGTGGCTTAAGATAAGAACAGTTTAATAATTGAAACAAAATAAAATACAATATTAACAGCAATAATAATAATAGAAAAGGAGAGAGAGGAAGGAATAAAACCCAAGAGAAACAAGTGATGCACAGTACAATTGCTCACCGCTTGCTGACCAATGCCAAGCCTTCCTTGAGCAGCAGTCAGTGACCCTGACCAACTTTCCCCAGTTTATATCCTGGGCATGATGTTCTGTGGTATGGAATATCCCCTTGGCTCGTTCAGATCAGCTGTCCTGGCTGCGCTCTCCCCCATCTTCTTGTGCACCTGCTCACTGGCAGAGCACGGGAAATGGAAAGTCCGTGACTTAGAGTAAGCACGAGATAGCAATAACCAAAACATCAGTGTGTTATCAACGTTAGTCTCATGCTAAAGCCAAAACACAGTGCTGTACCAGCTACTAAGAAGAAAATTAACTCTGTGCTGGCCAAAACTAGGGTATCTCTTTTCAGTCTTTGCTCCTCAATACTAATTTGCTATTTATCCTCCTTCCTGCTCCCCTGAAGTCTCTGGTCCAGGGCACCATTCCTACCAACCTGCCAACAGAGATGCCCCAGCTGATTCCTGTGTTTCCGGGGGGAACTCCACTGCTCCCTCCAGTTGTGACAGCCAGCATCCCTGTCTCCACCCCTCTGCCACCTGCCTCCTTTGGCCTGGTGATGGATCCTACCAAGCAGCTCTCCTCCTCCTCTGTCCTGGATGCCTTTGAGGCCCCACCAGGAGGAAGTGGCGGCTCCACTTTAGATTCGCTGGATTCCCTGGATCTGCTTCCATACACAGATACACGGCTTGATGCCCTGGACTCCTTTGGGACAAGTAGGGGGTCACTGGATACCTTGGATTCCTTTGCCATTGGTAGGTGTGGGGGGATGTGGTTTTGTGTTGCCTTAGCTGTGAATGCGTGCCAAAATTATTTCCTTCAATGCTGAGGACATCTGTCTTGTAGCTTTCTCTGCTGGTGTGGCAGAACAGGAATATAAATGTAGAAGAGAGCAGGGAATTGTCTTGGACAGAGTAACTGATTATGTTTAGCTCAGAAGTAATGAGAAAAGCTGTAGGTATGTAATCCCAGATAACCAGTACCTGCTTGGAGTGAAATCTAAAGAGGGGAAAGGAACACAAAGGTGTATAATGATGAGTGATGAGATTTAAACTTGGCTTGGTGTCCAGAACACCTCCCTTGGCACAGTTTGCTGGACTATAGCATGATTCCTCCACCTTCCTCCTCAATGACTCTTTGACATTTTGCAGAAAGTAAGCAGAATGGTGATGACTGTTTTAGATGATACAGGACCTTGTTGTGCTGGGCAGAATGGTAGAGGCCAAGGTAGGTCTTTCCCATTTCTGGATTCAGGACAATGAGTGCCCTCTTGAATGGGGCTCTGAACCCTCATGTCACAAGGAGAAAAGCTGTGGACAGTGATGGGCAAGGACTAAGTCCCCTCCTTTTCAGGAGGGAAGTGAGTTTCTTCTTGGTTAACTTGTTCCCAGTGTTACAGTATATTGGCAGCAAAAGTATTTTGAGAACAGCAGAGATAGGCCAGTCAGCACTTGAACACTCACATTCACCTCAGCTTTGGGTTGCCACCTTAGGAATGCCAGTTCTTAGCAGCATAGAGCTGGGTTCAGTAGGATTTCTGGGACAAGAAGGCCTTTCCTGGAGTTTTTCCAAGTCTAGACAGATGCTTTGGGAAGAAAGTATTAAAACACTATGAAATAAATAAAGCAAATTAATTTAATAAGCTGTTGTTTGTCCTTTTGTGAGTAGAACTGCCTCTGAGAGTGAAATTATTGTTTTTCTTTTGTGGGGCTCTTTTCCCTTTCTTTTGTCCAGAAGAAACTAGCTCTCAGGAACTGCGACACCCACCTGGCAGCCAAAAACCAGCCCCAGTGGTGAGTGAGCTACTGCCCCGTGCTGACGTCCCAGGGTGCTCTGGAACCAAGGTAGTAGTGGTGGTGGTAGTGGTCACTTGGGTGATGTGGGTAATTTGGGCCCCTCTTCTTACCCTGCCCTGGTGAGTGTTGCCTCCCACGTTGTGGCAAGGCACGTAAAGATTCCCACAGAGTCAGTAGGAAGACATTTGTTCCATCTTTGTTTTTATCTGTAACTCCATATTGCCAAGGTAAACATGGTGTGACCAAGGTTGTAGGGTCAGCAGGGGATCATGGAGGCCGAGGTCCCACTGAATCTGGCAGCCACATAATGCTCAAAGATGGGGCAGAGTAAGCCAACTTTGACTTCAGGCTACTGAAGTTCTTTGCTGCTCTCTACCCCTGTCAAGAGGCTTCTCCAGATGTTCTGCCTCTGTCCTATGTCTCCAGTCTTGGATAAAAAGGGGAGGATTAGTAAGCTTGGAACAAAAGTTATTGCATTCCCGTCACCTGCTGGCCCTGTTAACATCAATGTGAATATCCCTGAAGATTGACTGAGCAGCAGTTTGGGTTTTTTCTTAGGTTGGGATAAGGTTGATGTAAAAGTCTTTCATTGCAGAGTAGATTGTGATGGAAAGAATGGCAAGGAATGAGGAGGGCATTTTGTTCTGTGGCTCGTGATAGAAAACTGAGGTCTCTTACCAGTAGGAAAGAGGCCTGTCTTTGAAGTGAACATGCCGCAGTGCTCATTGTCTTTGAAAAAGTTGCATGCATCTCTTCTGGAAATGTCATTTCAGATGTGAACATTTTGATGAGAGAGGAAATGAGATAGATTTTGAGAGACTCGAGCGGGGCAGGGGGTTAGAGAGGTTTCTTGCCCATGTGGTTGCAGAGCTGAATAGAGAGGTGTGTGTGTTTTCACTCAGGTCAGCCTTGGTGGAGTGAGTCACCCAGCTGTGCCCAAGGCCACCGAGCACCTGCTGTCCCAGCCAGAACCAGTAATGCCCAACACAGCTCTGCTGGTGAAGAACCCCCTGGCGTCTACTCATGTTTTCAAACAGGCCTGTCATATCTGCTACCCCAAAACAGGTGATGCATTTGCTTTGCCACCGGAGCACTGGCACAGACTAGGAATTGGCTTTCCCCAGGCTGATGGGGTTATTCTCTCTGGCAGGGCCCAAGGCTGGCGATTACACCTATCGGGAAGGCTTAGACCACAAGTGCAAGCGAGACATCCTGCTGGGCAGGCTGAAGAACTCAGAAGACAAGACCTGGAAGAGGATCCGTCCTCGCCCGACCAAAACCAACTTTGTAGGATCCTATTATCTGTGCAAAGGTGATCTGCAGCGGTTGGTTGCTGGGAACGGGCTGTGCCAGGGGAGACCAGGAGGGAAATTCTGTTTGATATTGCCTGCTGGCTGTAGGGTCTCCTTTTCCATCAGTAGCCTATGGACTGGATGGCTCAGTACAGTGAAGGGCAATGAGCTGCCATGTTGTGGAGAGCAGGCAGCTTCTGAAGGGGTAGAGCTGAAGAGTTCCAAAGGCTCAGTGAGCTGCTGCACACAATCGAGCACTCAGAGCTGCTCTGCTGACGTGGGCTTTACTGAGAACCTGCCTCCTGTACATGTGCTCACATTAGTCCCACTCAACCCCACTTCCCCACAGCAGGGCTCTGGTTTTGCCTAGGGAAAAGCATTCTCTGCCTGTTCCTTTGCTCCAGCCCATCCCACAGTACATGCAGACAGTGTGATACTAGATTGGTATCCTGAGGCAGTGTCATTACAAAGTACCTAATGAGGTGGGGAGATTGCAAGAGCCAAGCTAAAATGGCTCCATACTGCTGGGCCTATGGGAAAACTTAATCTGTATTGGCTTTAAAAGGGGTTAGTTAAGTCGTAATCTGTCCCTGTCCAGGCACTGAATTAAAGCTGGCCTCTTGTTTTGGTTTCCCCCATAGCAGCATTACTGGAGATTGTTACCTTTCGGTAGTTTGCATGAACTCCTGAATGTCTTGATTGTAGGTGAACTTGGGAGGAGATGTCTTTTCCTTTTTCTTTTAGCTCTCGGTTTTCTTGCTTTCAGTTCCATATGAGGCATGGGCAGTGGGAGAAGACGAGAGAGCGTTTAGTTTCTGACTGGGCCGCCCTGCCTGTGTGGTGGTGTGTGCTGTTTGTTGCTTTGTAGATATGCTTAACAAGCAGGACTGTAAGTACGGGGATAACTGCACCTTCGCGTACCACCAGGAAGAGATCGACGTGTGGACGGAGGAGAGGAAGGGAACCCTCAACCGTGACCTCCTCTTTGACCCGCTAGGTGGGATCAAGCAGAGCAGCCTCACAATTGCCAAGCTCCTCAAGGAACATCAGGGCATCTTCACCTTCCTATGTGAGGTACAGAACTGGTGGGAGGGGACAGGCATCCATCATCTCTTCAGTATGTATCTGGACTACTGATACATTAATAGTTGCCACCACAAAAATATGGTGGGATGACTTGCACAACTGGAGTGCTTGCAGTGGATGTCTGTAAACCCCTCAGGAGGGACAGGTGAGGAAGGAGAAGCAGTGGGGGAGCCCTGTGTGTTAGGGAGTGTTTTGACTGTCCAGAGTTTAACGATGATGATGGGGTTGAGTGGTTATGGGTAGGAATTGGGGGAAGGCCAACAAGGTGGGAGTCTGTTACGGACCACCCAACCAGGGTGAAGAGGCAGACGAAATATTCTCTAGGAAGATGGGATAAGTCTTGTAATTGTTGGCCCTTTTTCTTGTGGGGGATTTCAGCTTACCAAGTCTCTGCTGTAAGTACAACACAGCAGAGAGGAAACAGTCCAGGAGGTTCCTGGAGTGCGTGGAAGATAACTCCTGAGACAGCTGGTGAGAGAGACAGCTAGGGAAGGCATGCACTGGATCTGGTGTTTGTGAACAGAGAAGGACTGGTGGGTGATATGATGGTTGGGAGCCATCCTGGGCACAGTGATCATGCAATGGTAGAGTTTCAGTTCTTGGAGAAATAAGGAGAGGGGTCAGCAGAACTGCCAGCTTGCCACTTTACCTTCTGAAGGGCAGACTTTAGCCTCTTTAGGAGCCTGGTTGACAGAGTACCTTGGGAGGCAGTCCTGAAGGGAAAAGGAGTCCAGGAATGTTGCACATTCTTCAAGAAGGAAATCCTAAAGGTGCAGGAGCAGGCCACCTGTAACTCTGTCCCAACCAGTGCCCCGCTCCCAGAAGGACAGTGAGCATTGTATGCAGATGTGCAGGAGAAAGGAGTAGTTTTCCTCCTTAGCCCTGCAGCTGAACCAGGTGCTCACAGCCTCATGGGATCACCTGTCTCTTCCTCCATCTTGACATGTTGCTTTGAATTGTAATTTAGCCCCAGTTACTTTAGAAATTGGAATTCCATAATGCAACAAATGCCCACTTGATGTCTGTGCAGAGCTACTGAGTCGGTCAGTTGAGAATTGCCTCATATCATCTTAATGCTCTTCAGCACAGAGTTCCCCATGTTGGCAGTGCATGTAAAAGGATGTGTTCTTTGCTGTGAAGTGGCTGTTCTTTTATTTCTCCCTTGTTCTTATTCCATTGGCTAACAGGGAAAGAATATGCGGCTCTGACCAAAATTTTTCCAACCACAATGGAAAATACTGTTGAGAATAAGCCAAAAAATGTTGTCCGGAACCTTTTTCAGAGATTGACTTGCTTTATTTTAAAGCCCTACCACAAAGTTTTCACCACATTTCTTTCTAACTTTGAACATTAGAATAGCCTGGCTCTGGCTCTTCTTTTTCCTCTAAGCAAAGTTGCTCTGGTTCACTGCTCTCTAAGATTTTCCCAGTACACTAATTCTTCTCTTCTCAGATTTGCTTTGACAGCAAACCCCGGATTATCAGCAAAGGGACCAAGGACACGCCATCTGTCTGCTCCAACCTTTCTGCAAAACACAGTTTCCATGACAACAAGTGAGTGTACAGTTTTTTCTCCTGATGGGAACCATCTCTCACAAGTCCAGCCAGTTTAACTCCAGGGCTCTGGTCTCTTTCTTCCTTTCCTCCCTATGGGTTCCAATCATAGGACAGCTCAAATCACGATAAATAGCACTATGGACTTCACCCTGCCTGTTTGCTCCTGGTGCTGAGGGATTTCAGGCCATCAGCAAAGCCCTTTGGAGTCAGTCTGTTAAGTTTTCCATTGACTTAATTTGCCTTTCAGTTTGGCCTTTACAAAAAGGTCAAAACAAAGATCCTCTAGCTCAGGATCCTGCCTCTGACTGTCTGGCAATGAATGTGTAGGAAAACAAGTGTAACAAACATGTCGAGTACACAGTCATACAATTCCTTCTGGTTCCTGGCAACCTGAGACATGGGGAGATGCCGAACCAGAGAAGTTGGTATCTTTGCTGCATATTTTGAAATGTGTCTGATCTCTGAACTTAGGCAGAGCATCACCCATGTGCTGAGGGTGAAAATAACTACCCAGGCTTGACAGGGTGGGAGGGCAGGGGTTTGCTTTTCCCAGAGGGAATCTCTCTCTTCCGGAGTCAATTTGCTTGTGTCCTTTGCCTGCCCAGTCAAATGTCTGGATGTCATATGTAAGGAGGAGGAGGTGGGGAGGGTTTGATCCTCTGGTGCTTTGTACTTTTCTGCAGGTGTCTGGTCCACATTGTGCGTTCCACCTCCCTGAAATATTCCAAGATCCGTCAGTTGCAGGAGCACTTTCAGTTTGACGTGTGCCGACATGAGGTGCGTTACGGCTGCCTGCGTGAGGACAGCTGCCACTTTGCTCACAGTTTCATTGAGCTCAAGGTCTGGCTGCTGCAGCAATATTCAGGTGAGTGTGACTTGGCTGGTGTTGTGTATACCTGAGTTTCTTCCAGGATGTACCCAGGGCCAGTTGAGAGGGGAAGAAGGTGATTTGGGAGTACTGAGAAGGTGTCACTCGCTCGTGCATATTACTTACTCCCTCCTCAGGGAGTAAGTAATTATTACTGCCTCCTCAGAGACACAAAAAAGAGGACCAAGGTGTTCTGTGAGGTGATTTGTCCATTTACAGGAACAAATGGGTCTGTTATAATTTGCAGACCAGAAAGCCTTTCCCTTGGGACCAGCTGAATAAATTAAAATTATAATTAGGTAGAGCTGAATCCCAAGAGGTGTTTGGTGCTTAGATCTTGTACAAATAGCAGTTGGACCCCCTGAGGGAACATGTCTTGCAGTGAAAATGGCAGCATGCACAGGTGACAAAGCAGTTGGTTATACAGAGAAGGCTGTGGATCTCCAGTTTCTCAAAACAAATTCACCAACAGCAGGAACTTGCAAGATACTTGGTGTTTCCCAAAAAGCCTTTGATGACATGCCTCAGGAGAGGGTTTTACAGAGATTATACTCAGGGAAATCATATAGTGACACGCCACATCTGGCACTTTCAGTCCTGTCTCTTTGTCTCATTGATATACTGGAGGTTTTCTCTGGATGCTGTCCTGTTGGCTGTGTAGATATTAGTTCACCTACAGTGCTACCTACATGTTTTTTCACCACAGGGTCTCATTTAGTGCAACACCCAGCCTGGTAATGGGAGTCCTTCAGAGAGGAAACACATTATGGATGTTTCTCACCATTCTTTGATGTCATAGTTGATGTTCAGTGCAGTTCTTGGCCTTGGCTTCAACTCATGAGGGCCAGTGATGAACAAGTAGCACACTGGCAAATGCCATCTTTAATCTTTCTGTTTGCTCTCATTTACTTGTGGCCTCAGGAAATTAAAAACTTACAGCTCTGGAGTTTCTAAGATAGCACATTGCCTGTGAGTCATGGGCCACCACTGCTGCCCTACATGCTTGTGGTACTGCTCATTGTACTCTGGGCACTAATATTCAAGTACCTTGCTTTTTTCCCTCATCCTATGGTTGGTTTATTTTTGTTGTTTTGGTTTGTTTTTGTTATTTAAAAAGTTTTTTTGCTCCCTTCTTCCTTCCCTCTATGTTCCTTCCTCTTCATCCTGCAGAAGAAATAAGCTGATTTTTTTTTCTTCTTGCCTTCTTTACTTGAAGAAATTATTTCAAAAGGAAAGCTGAGGAGATGAAACAAGCCATGAGTTAAGCTGCAGAGTTGATCGTTAAGCCTTGTGCTTACTTCCACCTTTTCCAACAACAGGGGTTTTTCCAACAATGTGGGGCTTTTTTCTGCAGGGCTGTACATATGAGCCTGCTTTCCTTGTGAGTTTGCATCTCCCAAGTGTAGCCTTCATTATGGAAACTGAGATTAAAGGTAGCTGTTGCCATTCTCTGGGAATGCTTTAGCTTTGGAGCAGGAAGTTTCATTTGGGCACTATTTGCTCAGCAAGAATAGGAAGAGGGCAGCTTACATTTGAAACACTTCACAGCCATTTGAGCATTTACAGAGCTTTTGGCTTTGTTTATGGGGATAAATATTGTATTAGTGGAGTAAAGGTTCCCAAGATCTGAAAACTGGACTGGCAAGACTGTTTTTTTGTTCACTGTGGCTTTTCACAGACATCTCTTGGTATCTTCTTCCACCAGTGGTAATAACAGACTCTTTGTCTTCACTAATGATGTTGCAAAAGATGCTGAAATATTGTAAGTAATCAACCCATGGGCCTTTTGGTTCCCAGCTCATTTCTTTGTGATAGTTCATGCTTTGAAAAGCTGGTAGATTGGAAACCATCCTTTCACATTTGGGAGGGTTTTTCTTTCCCAACCACCACATTTCTAGACTGTATTGTTGCGATAGTTCAGAATTCTGGAACTGGAAGAAGGCAGTCACAAGAACTATGTTCGAAATTCAGTCTTCTGACAAGACCTGTATATGCTTCTCCCTTTGATTCTGCACCCCAAGGATCACAGGTATGCAGAATGGAGAAGGTAGGAGCTGCTTCAGCCCTTTCCCTGCCACGTCCAGTGCAGCATATTAACTTTTTGTTGTGATTTTCCCAGCTTTAGAGCTTTTGTCCCCAAAATACAAATCATCATTGTGTCTGACCCTGGAATACTTGGATGTGGAAGAGGGAGTTGCAATTTTTCTAACTCTACACCATTTCTTCTGGTATTAATGGATGAGAGGTAGAATATTCACCAACAGCTCTGACCTGTGAGCAGTACCAGTTATTCAGTAGCTGCCATTTTAAAGACCTGAGCAAATGTTCTTGAAGAATGATGAAGTTTTCTCAGTGCTTTTCATCGTGTTCAAGCCCTGTGCAAATGGCAGTAGTGTTGCCTGATGGAGACATGAACAACCAAAATCAGACAGGAAAACTGAGGTCAGGATTGCTGTGACTTACCCAAGCTACACACAGCCTAAACTGAGATGAAAACTTTGTTTGGTGGCCCTTAAGTTCTGGAATGTGCTGTCTCCCAGATCAATGATTGTGTTTATGTAATACTCCTGGGGAACACCTCACTTCAGTAATAAAAGCTGTAGGCATCAGTAAAGCAATCAAATTTGCAATGTCTGTGTCCTGGGGATGCCACATCGAGGCCATCCTCAGCACGCCCCTTGTTGCAATCAGCTGCCTGTGCAAGATATTTCCTTCAATTTGTTTTGGCAGCTGTCTTGGGTCTTTAGAGCACTTAATAACTTGAATGCCCGTCTAGATGGCTGGTGCTAACAGAGGCTGTTCCCTCACCACTTGAGCTGGTCAGGAGCTAATTCCTTAGATAAGGTCTGACCAATCCTTTCTGTCATTGTCTGATGTTGTATTTCTGATATCTGAGACCTTGCAGGTCTTTTCTTGCTGGTTATTTGCTAGCAGCCGTTCCTTGGTTGGTTTTGTACTGCTGGTCTTTCCTCGCTGCCTTGGTTGTGCTTGGTGTCTCTATATGTTGAATTTCAACTTTCCTCTTTGCCTATTGATTGATGAGGAGCCGACTCAAGTTGAAGGTGTAAAAGGTTCATTGATCTCAGCAGGTAATAGGTGAGAATTCTGGGGTCTTGGAGATGCTAGATGTCTCAGTGGCTATGTGTGATCTTCCAAGCTAGAAGCAAAAAGTCCGCATACAGCAGGTCAATAGTAACAAAGCATTACCTTTAGGATGTTGGTAGAATCTGTTGATATGTGTTTGGGGGACAGCCTTGGTCAGGCTCTTGACCCTTATGAAGAATTATTGGCTTGGAAGCAGTGTCTGGGTTCTTTGCAGACTGCCTGAGCAGAAAGGTAGGTCTGAAAAAGCCCAGGAGTCCAAACTCTTCTACTTTTGTTTGGTTTGTGTAGAGAGAAGCTTCCTTAGCAAGGAATTCGACATATTCTGTGGTGGGGTCTGTCACAACTCAGTCCTGACATTACCAGGGGGACTGCTGGGAGCTGTCAGCTACTCAGGGGTTACTAAGCCCAAACTAAAAAGTTCTGCGACCCCACTCTCTCTTCTCTTGGCCAAAGGACTGTAGCTCAGTTCTGTCTCCTTTTTGTTCCCAGGAATGACCCACGAAGATATCG
Organism: Nicator chloris; assembly: GCA_013400495.1. NCBI lineage: Eukaryota > Metazoa > Chordata > Aves > Passeriformes > Pycnonotidae > Nicator > Nicator chloris. The sequence continues at coordinate 253,535 of WAAE01006645.1, read as the reverse complement.
TGCAGGAGTCTAAGAAGTATTGGCAACAGATGGAGGCACATGCCAGCAAACCAGCCAACAGCGTGGTAAGTAAGGTCCATCTAGGGCTTGGAGCCAGCTTTTGCTCCCAATGGTTCCAGCCCTTTCTCTCTTTTCCTCCCACTATTGTGCCTGGCAGGTCCCAGGCAGACCAGGCTGGCCATTGAGGAGAGCTGAGAGCCTTCCCTGTTGCAGTGCTGCTGTTGAGCTTTGTGCCTTGTTTTGCAGTGTTAGTATCTGCCCTGTTCCCTGCTAGGGTGAAGCCTCCAGGTCACCGAGAGCAACACACAGGAGAATGGTGTTTCCTGTGACACCTTGCTGGTGAAACTGGGAGATTTTGAGGCAGTGGCCACACAATGGGGGCCAAATGCATCCTGCTGCCCTTTAGTGGCCAAGGGACGGTAGAGCAGTTTGAAGGACTTCTAAGGAATGACTCATGACCTACAGCACTGATCTAAATACAGGAGTGAGTGGAACTGGCAGCCCAGGTGCTGTTGAGGCTGACAGAAAACTTAGTGGTGCTTAACTGGGAGGAGGTTGGGAGCTTTGCCTTTTTTTTGCCACCAGTCTCTCAATGTGGAGGGTTGCACCCTCCAGCACTGCCAAGAGCATACCAGGGTAGTGTGAGAGGGGTTACAAGCAAAGGGCTCTTCTTTGTTCACTTTACTCTGTCTTGTTGGCTATGGGCAGTGCTGTCTTACCCTTTTATTTCACCCCAGAGGGGATTTCTGTACTGTAGGAGCAGAGCCACCCAGTGAGGACAGTTCCCAGCCCAGTCCTGAGGTCGAACTAAAGCAGTTTTTGCCACTAGAACAGGAGAACGGTGGGGAAAGTGGTGTAAATCCTTTTTGTTCCCACTTGACATCTTTCTTTAACCTTGGTGAACCTGAGCTTGCTATCCCTTGGCCTGTGCCTTACTGTCCAAGCAAGAGTGTTTCACCTGTGTGTGAGGTCTGTCACCCAGGAGTTCCTCTGCAGAGACCAGTGCTGAGTGCAGTCTGTGAGCACCCTGTGGAGGAGGTGTTTTATAGGACAGGAATCTGAGTCACTCACGTGATGTTCAGCCGCTGTTTTTTGTCTTGGTTGTGTGCCAACAGAAGTGTTCTGTAGGCTGTAGGGCACTGATGGCGGGGAAGCATCTGTGGGAAGGTCTGATGGGCATACCTTAGCCTAACAGAAAACATGCAGGTGAGTGCACTGACACTTGCAGTGGGCTCTGTGTCCACCTGTACACTGGTTATGCTGCATGAGATGGATCCATCTTTGAGGGGATGCTCAGCAATAAACCTGTGCAGGTGTTGTGGTCTGAAACGGTTGGAGGAAAGGAATGGGAAGCAGCAGAATAACCAAGGTCTCTAGTTCCCAGAACTGTCTGACTTGCTTAAGGAATCTGTTCTAACCTTTCAAGAAGCTGAGCAGGACAAGTTTCTACATCCTGTATTATATGAGAAGTGGATGATCTGAATGGTCCCTGCAACCAGAGCTGGCTGTGATCTCTTTCTGCCTGGTGTGAGGACAGAGGCAGTGGCCTGCATCTCCACATGGGAGGAAACTAAATGTGAATTTGCTGCAGTTTGTGACAGCAGTCGGATTTATATCAGCAATCCCTGCTCCATATGTGCCTTGCCCCAAGAGCACAGTCCAGAGATTGGTTCTGTCCTGCCTGCTGTGAATTTACCTGCATTTTCAAGAAAGCTCTGTCTTGCCATTCTCTGTGCATAATGAGGGGATTGAAAAAAAAGATAAATGGGAAGCTGTTTTCCTGTAAGCCTTGCAGCTTCAAATTCACCTTTGTCTGGAGGTACTGCTGCTGGAATAAGCTGTACAGCAGGCATGGTCAGAGCATGTCCTCTGAAGCACGTGGGATCTGGATGCTAAGTGAAGGTTCCATTTCTGGCTGCTGGGGCTTGCAGGGGGCAGAGGATCAGGAAATGAAATGCCAGAGCCTGCTATATCAGGGGATGGGCAGAGAGCTACAACAGTTTCTGGGCCCTGTGGGCAGTGCTAGGGCTAATAACCAGTGGCAAAGTCTGGCCTGCCCCACAGATGCCTGTCACAGAGCTGGACTGCAGCCACCACCCTTCCAGGGGCAGAGGCAAAGCAGCAGCCATGTTGGTACAGTGAGAAAGTGCCTACCAGCAGCACCACTAGCTGTCTGTAAGGATTGGCAGCCTGGCACTGGCTCTGTGCAGGGAGACAGTCAAGTCAGTCAGATGCATGTGTTTGTAGTAGCACACTATGGCTTTGGCAACAGCATGTCCTCAGCCAGAGGGCTGTGCTTTGGGATGAGACTCTGGCTTGCTGCCAAAGACCCTGCAGGCAGGACTAGCTATCTGTTGAGAGATGTTTACTTTTGCCATTGTTTTCTCCTGTCTAAGCAGGCTAACATGACTCAGAGTTTTCTCAGTGTCCTTCCAGCTTTCAGAGTTGGCTGCCTGGCAAAGATAACTTTCCAGAAGTGCTGTAAAAACAGACCCCTCCTTCCCACCATCCCATGTGATCCACTCTCACTCGAGTGCCCTCTGGTCAGCGGAAGCAAAGTCTCTGGGGGATTTTGCTGCAGTTTTGTCACAGCTGCCAGCTGGACTCAGCACCCAGGGCCATCCAGTTGTGGAAGGCAGAAGAAGAGAGGCAGGCAGCATGCAGGGGCCCAGTAGCTGTGACAGTGAAGGTCAGGAGGCTTAGCAAGAAATGAAAAATGAAGATATACTGCTTGCCAAGCACCTGCCAGGAATCTTGCACTTGGCCCCACAAATTTGGCCTCACAGCAGCTGCTGTAGGAGTAAACCCAGTGGCCACAGATTGAAGAGCCAGTCAGCAGAAGGGGCTGTTGTAGAGAGCTGGGTGTACTCCACATCCCTGCAAACTGAGGGATTGTAGCCCTCATTTTTTCTGGTTTTCAAGAGCTGTCTTGTTTTTATTCCCCTAGCCAGCACCAGAAACCTATGAAAGCTGACCCCAGAACTATCAATTTAAGCATGGAGAGGAAAAAATGGTCTCCATTAAGGAGTACTTGCACCTAAGTACTGTTCACTCAGTTAGGTGGCTGAGTAACCTGGGTTCCTCATATAGTCCCTGAGGCATGTGGCTCCTCCAGAGAACATTTTAGTATCGCTGAGAGGAGTTCCTGAAGCTAGGAGACATGAGTGGCTATGCAGGGTCTGTTGCTTTCTGCAGAGCCTGAAGTAGAGAGCTGTCGTGCCAGAGACTTGTATTTATTTGGTTGCCATGGTGCATAGCTACCACTATATTGTCTGGCTTTGTAGCAAGGGGTGGTGCCATAGCCCACGGCACTTTTGCCTGGCTTCGTCTGCTAGAGCCTCATGTGATATAATTTCCACACTGTTGGTTATCAGCAGCCTGCCAGGTATGTGTCTTGCCTTTACAAATACAGTCACGTAACATTAACAGCAGCCGCTTTGATTTTTTGCTTGGCTCCTAATCCCTTGGGAACATACATGCCCACTGGATTGACCAGCAGTGTTCATGACTCAGATGAAGAAATGCACAGGGCTTCTTTTGGTTAAGAATTTGTGGAAACAACAGCCCAGATTACCAGAACTACCTGAGAGATATTTTCTTTCTCTCTAATTTCTTATCCCTTCTGGAGACACTCAGTGTTTAGTTTTGCTGGGTCAGTAGGTTTGAGCAAAGCTTCCTGGCTGTGCTGGGAGATATGTCACCAGTGGGATAGTGTGGGATTGATAAAAGGGAATATGCCAGCAGTGCCATTTTGTTACCATAGGCCTATAGGTTTGATGGGTCAGTAGTGAGCTGTAGTAGAATTTCCTTTGGAGACCAATTGGAGATTAAAGCTACTGTTCAAAGGCCACATATCTGAGAGGGAGGCACCTTATTGCCTTCCATGGTAGCCCAGATCTCAACTCGGCTCATCCCACAGCCAGCCATTTTGATGTGTTCTTGGTGCTCACCAGCACAGGTGACAGCTGACTGCAAGTAATGAACGAGTCACGTGCTGGGAGCCACCAGGAAGGTGAGTAGGGCAGAATCACTGCTGCTTTTTAAAAGGGATGTCGGTTCTCTCGGAGGGTTCTTTTGCTGGGACATCAGAGAACGGATGGCCTCATGCAGGCAGCGCAGGCAAGGTCAGATCCCCAGTCAGCTTTTCACAGTGGCAGAGGACCCTTTATATGTCAGCCCTGGTTCTCCAAAAGGCTAGAACTGGAGGATGCAGTGGTAGTTGATAGCTGATGTGGTGTCTTCTGGGAAATGCTTTGATCCTGTGTTGTCTGTGCTTGCTGTTTTCCCTTCACCAAGGGATGCAGCCAGGCTCCATGCTGCTGCTAATGAATTGTTGGCAGAAACCTGCTCTTCAGAAACACAGCTTGCATGTCTGGTTATTGTGAGATGCTCAGAGTTAAAGTCAAGGCATGGCAGGTGGACGGGCTGCTGATGTGGCTGGCAGTCATAGAATTGTTTTGCTGGTGCATGACTTTTGTGCTTCATGGCCAGCTCGATGACCATGGTGTTCTCTTGTACTGTCACATACTCCCATGCCCAGGGCCACTGGCATCCAGTTGGGTTTGGTTTTCAGTTTGGAAATGAACTGGAGACACCAGCTTCATTTTCCAGTGGTGATACAGAATGTAAACAGTTTTCCAGGGATTTGCTCAGAAAACAAAGGCATGCAGAGGCATGCTGCAAAATGAAGGAGCAGTGATATGAGATTGGCTCCTTTTTTTTTCCTTCTCCACAATGTTAGTCATAATCCCAAATCAGCCTTCTCAGGTGGGGTGTGGGCAATAAGTGCAATGGCTGAGATGAGATGAAGTATGTGCATTGTACCTCTGTCCAGAGACTTAAGTGATTTAACTGCTTGTGAAACCCAGTGCAGAGGAACTGTAAGAGACAGAAGCCTACCCAGAAAAGGCTTGGAAGGATATCAACAAGAGGACCCAGCTTTGACTTCATTGTGTCAAATGCTGGGTGTGACACACGGTTCTTGGTCCAAAAGCAAGAGTTTTGGGTCCTGCACTGTGATATGGTCCAGCTTCCTCGCAAGGGGGCTCTCTTGGCTGTGTGACCAAGCGCTCTCCAACAGGCAGAGTGGGACATGGATTGCCCTCCCTGCAGGGAAGTGGGGAGTAAGCTCTGGGGCAGGTCTCACAGAGCTTGTCTGTACATGGATATACGCCGCAGGGATTTCACAGCCAGGCCTGGTCAGTGCTGGAAGCTGCCAGGCTGTCTGTGCTTTTGGCCAGATGTCAAAGCCCAGGAAATTATGCTGAAGCAAGCAGTGATTTTGCTCTTGTCTGGTATCTCATCAGGCCACCAGCTAACACTGGCAAAGGAGAGCCTATTTAATCTGGCTTGTCGCTGGCACACAGGCATGCAGGGGGCTGCCAGCATCTCCGTGGCAGGTTTGGGGGTGCATTTTGTCTTTTGTCTTTTGCCTGAGGCTGTGATTCTTTTCCCCAGGCTTCTCCCCGGACTCCCACGTCAAGCACCTTTGACCTCCAGATGAAATTTGTGTGTGGCCAGTGCTGGAGGAATGGGCAGCTGGTGGAGCCAGATAAAGACCTCAAGTACTGTAGTGCCAAAGCCCCCCACTGGTGAGCAATTCAACCTTCTCTTTCCTCTACCCCTCCTCAAGGGCAGGAATTTTTCATCCTACCTTCTCCAGGGTTTCATTTGGCATCTTTGGAAGAGGCTGTAAGGTTTCCTAACAGCCTCTTGCTGCTCAGGGTGTTTGTCACTATAGCAGGCATTGCAGATAGCTGTTTTCTAGCTTCCTTCTCTCTTTACTGTGTGTATTTGCTGCCAGCATCGTGCAGACTGTTACTCCTGGCACAGGCAGTCCAGCTCCCACAATTTCTTTTTCTCCCAGTTCCTATAATTTCTTCTTACCAAGGGCAGAAACAGAGTTCTCCTCTGCACATGTTTATACTCTTACCTGTTTGCAGGTGTTTGTCAGATCACAATTAGCAATGATTCAAGATATTCTGCTTCCTTTTAAATTAGTTTCCCTTGGCTCTTTCATTGCTTTGGTTGCTCCTCTGTGATGCATGTCATGTCTGTTTGCACCTCTTGACTCCTTGGGGCCCATGAGAATGTTTGGTGTGATAGAAGCATTGAATCATAGAACAGTTTGGATTGGGAGAGACCTTTAAAGGTCATCTAATCCAGCTGTCCAGCAATGAGCAGGCACATCTTCAACTAGATCGGGTTGCTCAGCCTGACCTTGAATGTTTCCAGGGATGGGGCATTCACCACCTCTCTGGGTTGTGCCACCTTTATCATAAAAAATTCCTTCCTTATATCTTGTCTGAATCTACCCTCTTTTAGTTTCAAGACAATACCCCTTGTCACAATACTACAGGCCCTACTAAAAAAAAATTGTCCCATCAGTCTTATAAGTCCCCTAGAAGAGAAATACTGGCTGGGAAGTCTCTATTCATGGAAACTGTGGCCTATCTCACCCAGGCAGCCTACAGGGATAGGATGGAAGGGCTTATAGAACTTCTGTTCCCATAACACAAGGCACAGTCCAGCTTCCTGTTGTAAATATAAGACTTTTGTTGAAGAAGAGACAGAAGCAGCAGTTTCTGGAGGAAGTAAGCAGGTGAGGATTGCTTCCTGGGATCGGAAAAATAACACCTCTTTCTGCAGCTGCTGAATAGAGCTGGAGTTTTTGCTCAGGGTATCTCCTGGTGATTCCTTGCTGGAGCTGCAGGAGAATAAATACTTCTGGGTGCTATTCATAAGACAGTGCTTGTAATGACTTGCATTTCTATTGCACCTTTCAAGCAGAAAATATTCCCAAGTGTTTTTCATGGATCTGATTGCACAAGAATTGGCTGTGTCAAAGGGTGGAATGCAGCTATTTAATAATCCATGGTGATGCCATATGAGATTTGGGGAAGATTTTTGTGGCTTTATGAAAAGAAGTACCCCAGGAAATAGGTAATATATACAGGAAGAAGTCCTCCTAAAACAGCCTTCTTGTGGCTTCTCCATCACAGATGTGCATGTCTAGGAACAGCCAGATAGTGCAGGGACAAGCTGGACAGGAGAGTCTGCTCATCTCTCAATATTTAAGAGTCTCTGAGGTAAAGAACCCTTGTTCTGCTCTTTCTTATGCCTCTCTTGATTTATTCTCTCTTCAGTTGGACGAAGGAACGCCGTGTCCTGCTGGTGATGTCCAAAGCTAAGAAGAAGTGGGTGTCAGTCCGACCACTGCCTTCCATCCGTAACTTCCCCCAGCAATACGATGTAAGCCCTGTGCCCGGTATGGCCAGGTGCCCCATCTCTTTCCCTTCCACCATGGTGCAGTGCCTTGAGGGCTTCTCCCTTGAAGCCCTGTCAGGGAAGCAAGCACATGATGGCTGAGATGGGAGGTAAGGACAGACTAATGGCAGCAAAGCACATCCAGCAAAAAGATGGAGCAGAAGAAGGAGCAGCACCCATTTAAATTACTCCACGCACAAGTGCAAGTTTCCAGTGTTGCTGCTAACACGTAACAAGAACTGTTGATGCATCTCTGGCTGGCAAAGGGTTTGGGAATGAAATTTAAGACTCCCCTTATGTCAGGGCTTGTCAATGTGGGTGAGAGGCAAGATGCTTAGGAGAAGCCTACCCCTGCTTCGCTGTGACTGTGCCACTTTAGATTGTGAAACTTGCTGACAATAGGTTTTGAAAGTAAAACTAAGAACCCAGCTAAAAAGCCACATGCTCTGAGGAAAATTACTGATATCCAGCCTCCAACCCCAGGCCCAAATGTGGTGATAGAGAGTTTCTCTCTCCCTCTCCTCCCCTTTTTCCCTGAAAGGAGAAACCTCCTTCGCCCTACCCTATTGCAGGCCCTCCTTTTTTTTTGCCAGGACAGGGGGAGAAGAGATGATCAGTAAATATGATATTTAGAAAGCTTCCCATTTTCTCTGGCAATGATGCTGTTGGTAGCTGTGTGTGCACCAGTGTGGTCTAAGCAATCTGTAAGGCCACTCTTCACCCACTCAGAGATGGCTGGAGAATGAGTCACCTTTGGGGACCAGCAGCTTGATCAGCAGGAGACACTGTTGGGTCAATCCAGGGTGCTCCCTGCTGTCACCTTGTACCTGCACTCAGTCACCTATGGAAATGGCAACAGCTGGTGAACTGCCTGTGTGTTTATGTCATCAGGAGACTGAGGAAAAGAATCATGAGTTAATGATATATAAAGTGTCCTGTTTGGAACCTCTCCTGTGCGATTTAATGCCCTGGCTGGTTATCAAACCCACTTTCCCCTCTAGAAGGGACTGATTGTGCAGATGCTAAATTTTTTTAACATTTTAAATTTTGTCTTTTGACAGTTGTGTATCCATGCACAGAATGGCAGGAAATGCCAGTATGTGGGCAATTGCTCCTTTGCCCACAGCCCTGAGGAGAGAGACATGTGGACCTTCATGAAGGAGAATAAAAGTGAGTGGGAAAAATGTGGGCCAAAGAGTTTGGGGAGAGGGAAGAGGACATTTGGGCATTTGGAGGGTCTGTTAAGACATATTCTTGACAATAGAGATGGAGCTGGACAAGGCTGCTGCCATGAGTTTAAGTGGGATTATGGGTCAGGTCTGTCTACAGCTGCTCTTTCCTTAAATGTACATGTATCTCTTGAGTCCCTTGCTGTGGGACTAGTACACAATAGTTTTATGTCTTACATTGCTTCACTGCTGCCCTCTCTTTCTGCATCACTTTTGAATCCACCCTGTACTGTCCCTCCTGTTGCCTGTAATGTCCCAGGCCTGGCTCTGTATGGAGCCTTGCCAAAGCACCAGTCCTGGGCTGTAGCTGCTCCTGTATCTTTCTTGTCTGTCTTCTATCTGCCTTGGCTATCTTACCTATTTCTGCTCATATCCTTTGGTCCTGGGCTGTGGCACTCCCTGCTCCATGGCATTGTATTCAAAGATGTGGAGTTGAGATCCTGAATGAGAATATTGATGGGTGGTGCCTTTGTGGAGGAATTTGTCTGTATTTAATTCTGCAGGCTTACCTTTTGGGCGATAGCTGGGGGGTTGCCCATATCCCAGACAGTCAGCTCTGTGGCAGAAATCCTTGTTTATTCAGATCAATAGGAAGCTGGGAAAAAAGGGCCAGTTGTCCAGTTGCTCACCTACCTCTCTTGGAGCTGCTGGAAAGCCTGAAGGATTTCAGGCCTGCCCTAAGGGTTTTTTTTGGTTCATATGGTTCTGTGGAGAGGCCTTCTCTCTGCTGACCCAAACTGTTACTTGTTGCAGTTCAAAGCATTTCATTGCTGAGGCCTTTAAAGCACATCAGACCAGTCTGGGTGTGTTTCCTCAAGCACAGAGCTGAAGCTTCAAACCACAGCATTGTCTCAGTTTGGGGGAATTTGCATTCATTATCCCCGGTTGCCTCAAGTTCCTCAATTACCCATTTAGAAAGGAGTAAATCACTGATGCATCACATTTAGCACATCATATCGATGTCTGCAAACATTTATGTGTCCATAGCCTCTCTCAGGAGCTGATCTTGCAAAGGCAGATGTCTAGTTAAAGCTTCCACCTTGAATTTCCCTTCCCAGAAATATGCTGAATGGCTTTTAAAGCAAAAGCCATGAGAGACATTGACTGCAGTTCTCTGGGCAGGTTTTGAACTTACAGCAAGCTATCATTAGGTCTTCCTCCCCTGTACAATGCTTCCTGTGGCCAGCTTGCTTAGAGGCTCTCCTCCCTCTCTGGTGCTGAGGGTGAAGCTTGGGCTTGGAGGGAAGAGATGGATCTGAAACCAGCCCTGCCTTAGCTTCCTGGCTGGGTGAGATATCTTCTGAGGTCAAGCAGAATCAGGCCTGTTGGAGAATCATCTTGTGGGGTGAATTCCAAGGAGATCTTGCAGCACTTTGCCACCTTTCTGAAAAGTTTGTGTGGCTGTTGACCCTCAACTGATAGAAGACACCCCCCATGCCAGGTGGTGTGGTGTGAATTTGGCTCCTCTCCCCAGGGGTCACATCTGAGGAGGTGACATGGGACACAGGCCTTCAGTCTGGTGCTGCTGCACAGGCAAGGGGAGGGAAGGGCTGCCCCCCAATATTTGTCCTTTTCTCATAGTTTGTGCACAGCGTGGGAGGTTGTCTGAGTGCCTTCATGTGTTACCTTTGTGCAGTACTAGATATGCAGCAGACCTATGACATGTGGCTAAAGAAACACAATCCTGGGAAGCCTGGAGAGGGAACACCACTCACCTCGCGAGAAGGGGAGAAACAGATCCAGATGCCCACTGACTATGCGGACATCATGGTAATAAGCTGATCTCTTGTCCTTCATTCCTCCTCCTCAATGCTGCCAGCCTGCCTCTCTCCTGTGCTCTAGGTGTGGCTAGCAGGGACTGCATTGCTCTAGTGGAACAGAGCCTGTATTAACGTAGGTTAAATGGACAGCTTGGAGCAGCACAGCAGGGGCAGCCCAGCTGAAGTGAGAAGAGATCGACCTGGGGTCATCAAGGCTGTACAATGGCTTTTCTGTTAATCCTCAAGTCATTAGGAGTCTACCTTAGGTTCCCTTTTGTGTGGGCTCAGCCTCTTTCCAGCATTCCTGCCTGCTCATGAGCGAGCTGGCAAAACCATTGCAGGCCTGTCAGAAGAGGGAGAAGCTTGGAGAAGACCTGGCACATAAGCCTTGGAAAACTAGAGGCAGATGTGTGTCCTTATGCCAGAGGTGGTACTGGTGTAAGGGTCTGTGCTGCCGGAGAGTCCTGCATTGCCTGTGAACCTGGGTGAGACCCCACTGGGGCCATCAGCAGTGGCAAGGGGACCATGTCAATGAACTGAGGTGCCCTGTTTCCTAAGCCTGTTTGAGCCATAGATAAACTCTGACAGAGCATCTCCTCTGTTCCCCTTTAGTGTCAGCACAATTCCCTAAAGGTGATATGGGAAGAGAAGTGTGGATAGTCACAGACTGAGAGGAGCTTCCAGGATGCTCTGGAAGGAAAGGGGGAGAGGTAGTGCCAGCACAGGGAAGGCCAATGGATGTGAATATTATTGCATTGACTGGCCCTTTTTCCCTGTCTGCACCGGTTAGATGGGCTACCACTGCTGGCTCTGTGGGAAAAACAGCAACAGCAAGAAGCAATGGCAGCAGCACATCCAGTCGGAGAAGCACAAAGAGAAGGTCTTCACCTCAGACAGTGACTCCAGCTGCTGGAGCTACCGCTTCCCCATGGGCGAATTCCGGCTCTGCGAGAGGTACCATTGTCTCACCTCCCTCCTGTGCTGCTGCTGCAGGGATGGGGTAACAGACCCAGGGCCTCTGTCATGCCTCCTCAACCTCTCACAGAGTTCTTGGAGACTTCTGCATGGAGGAGGAGTGGGATGAGATGACAGGTTTGGGTGGCAGTGAGGCTGCTGTTGGATCACAGAGGTGCTCAGCCACAATACTGAGGGGTAAAAACACGTTCCTGAGCATTTGCCTTTAGAAAAGGAGAGCTTCCTGTCTGCACCTGTACCTTTCATAGCCAGGATGCTGTCAGCGCTCAGGCTGCTGAACAGTCTCCTTGGCCCGGTGCTTGGGGGAATCCCAGGTGCCTTATTAAATGGTTTGAATGTCTCACATCCTCTGAATCGGCATCTTAAGGTGCTCTCAGAAAGCTTGTGATGGTTAAAAATGCCACTTTAGTTAGCAAGAAGGTCCTTGTCTTTCATGCTGGTTACCTGGCATTTCCTGTCTTGTGCATTGGCTTTTCCTCATCCCTGCTGATCCAGTTCCAGCTCACTTTTTTTTGTGCTCTTGACTAAATCCCCTTGTAGCCACTGCTCTTTTCACTGCTCTGTTTTTTTCCCAGCCTTGATGTCTTTCCCACCTGCACATGGGTTTGTAGGAGAATCAGTTCACCCTTAAAAAGGAGAGTTCACAGCATGTTTCAGTCCTGATCAAGTATCCCAGACTGGGAGCTCTCCTGTACTGGGGGTGCCCTCCTGACTGCGCTCCTTGTGCTGGCAGGTTCCAGAAGAACAAGGCCTGTCCTGAGGGAGAGGAGTGTCGCTATGCCCATGGGCAGGATGAGCTGACGGAGTGGCTAGACCGGAGGGAAGTGCTGAAACAGAAACTGGCCAAAGCTCGCAAGGACATGCTGCTCTGCCCCAGGGATGACGACTTCGGGAAATACAACTTCCTATTGCGGGATGACGTATAGTATGAGCTGGGGGGAGTCTGTCAGCTGCAGAAACATGGGGTGGGTTTTCTGAGTGGCAGTAGCAGGGAGAGCGAGATCTGTGTCTCGCAAAGAGAACTTTTTCTTTTCTTTTGTTTTAAGATTATGAGACAATGATTTATTAGTGGTGATTGAATTTGTGAATTTGATTCTCGTTGGCCAGTGACGCCACGCTCACTGAGTTTGTTATCCATCTTTTCTCTCTTCTTTCCCCCAAAGTCTCCTTCCACTTCATTTTTTTGTTTTCACTGTCCTTCATTCAAAGGAATTAGTTCAATCTGTATTGGGGTGCAAATCAGAGAATTTCTCCCTGTGTCATTCTTCTGTCTTTCAATTCAGAGTATGACTGCAGAGGTCTGGAGGACAAAGCTGAGAGAGAGGGACAGAAAAGCTGTGAATGCTCCTTCCCTGGAACTGTTCAAGGCCAGGTTGGATAGAGCTCTGAGTAATATGGTCTAGTGGAAGGTGTCCTTCTAAATGACAAGGCGTTGAAACTAGATGATCTTAAGATCCCTTCCAGCCCAGACCATTCTATGATTTTATGAAATCTGGTGAAAAGGTGACCATGAATCTCATATGTTGCTTTTCTCAGTGCTGCAGACTAAGCCCCACTTACTCTGCTGCAGCCCTCCTGCTCTTCTTTCTATTTCAGAAGAAATAGGAATTGGGGTGCAAAGAAGGAAAACCACTAGATTTGCCTTGAAACATCTAGGCTTATGCTCCAGCTGTCTATATTGCCGTGAGGCCCTGGTGCTGAGGAGGATAACAGCTGTGTGGTATAAGGAGTGCAAGGTAAAAGCAGCAAAGTAATGAAACTGCTTGCAGCAGCGTGAACTGGGTTGTAAGTGACTTCAAACTTCAGCTGACTGTACTCAGAAAGCAAGTTGGTGACTTCTCATTAGATGTGTTTTCCAGTGTGTGGCAGATATTCAGGGCAGATGGTTTGGGGTTTATTTTTTTTGGCTGGTGTGACTGGTGCAAGTAAAACAGAACCCATCTAGGAGGTGTAGTGGAGTCTGTGGCGCACCGTGTGTCACTGAAGTCCACACAGCGGTATCAGACAGGAGAGAGGAAGTCACCAAAAGGAGCCTGTGTTGCCTTGTGTCCTGAAGAGAGGGAGGGAGGTAATTGTGTTCCTTTCTTGCTCTTTAAATGGCATGTGTTTCTGGTTACTTAAAGCTGCATTTTTTTCCCTGCACTACCAGAAGAACTGGGTGGGGACCCATTTAAAAGGACACCATTGCGCAGCATGTGCAATGTTTAGCTAATGGGAATCCATCTGGAAGTGCTTACCAGTACCAGAGGTCCAGCCCCCTCCTCCTCAGAGGCAGGGCAGGCAGCTTGTGGATGCACAGTGCAACCAGGATGTGACCCAGAGCAGGGACAATGGTGGAGAGCGAGTGGCACAGGGGGACCCAGCCATGGCCTGCTCCTGTGCTGCCTGATGTGTGCTTTGATGAGGTAACTAGTAATGCTGAACTCTGGGACAGGGGTTTTGCTTTTATAAGTGGCAGCAGTGAGAAGCTGTACTGCTCTCAGTGCCAGCCTTGTCCTTTCTGTCAGTCTCATCCTGCAACCAGTAAACATGTCCCCTGTCCTGAGCTTCCCTCTCCTTCTCTCTTCTGCAGTCCGGTTGTGCTCTGCAGTTTTGCATGCGTGGATCCACCAAACACTCAAACACAAACACATCTCCCTCACAGCCTTCATCAGAGATGTCTTTTTTATACAGAGTCTCCCAGGACAGCAGTCTCAGAGCCCTTGGGGCTGCTAGGGCTGTATCCATGGTAAATACAATCTGGCCACGAACTGCTTGGTGCATTGGCATTGCTGTGTCTTCCCATTCCTCTCTGCTCCCATATCCTTGGGGTTCAGAGCTTCAGGAGAGATGAGATGTGAAAATTGGGAGATGTGGAGATGGTGTGGGGCAGCTGTCACCTTTCTAAACCAGCCTTCAGGAGGGTGCGTCAGCTCCACTGAGATAGTTAGGGTCCACTTATGGAGCAGAGTGCTCTGCATTCTGGTCTGGAATCTTTCCAGAGACATGGTGTGCTGTAAGTAAACTCAATGTGTCTCTGCACTTAGAATCATTAAGCTGAAAAACACCTTGAAGATCATCAAGTCCAACTGTTAGCCTGGCACTGCCAAGTACCAGCCTAAACCATGTCCCGAAGTGCCACATCTACATGTATTTTTAAATACCTCTGGGGATGGTGACTCAGCCTCTTTCCTGGGCAACTTAACCACTTTTCTGCTGAGCTTTTTTTCCTCTCCCTTAAAATATGGATGGTAGTCTCTGGTTTGCTATGAGCAATATGAGACATGGCAGTTTTTGAGTGGTCAGGTGCTGTGTTTTCTCCTCTGTTCTTTGTGGTAGCTATGGCACCTTCTCCTGGTCATCCTTGTGCTCAAGTGGTCAGCTTTAGAGATGGGAGGAGTTAGGCATCAGCTCCTGGATTATCTTGTCCTGCTCTTTTTGGGCAGAGATGCCAAGGAAGGAAATACGGATTGGGGAACACTGGAATGTGTTTTTTATTTTTAAAACAAACCTGCATCTCTAGCGCGACTCTAGCGTTCGCTGAGCCATGATTTCTCATGCAATGACTTGTTTAGGTTACAGAGTGGGTCACTGTCCCCTCTCGCCCTCTCTGCAATGAGAGCTGAGCTGCTCAGTGGGGCTTCAGAGGTTTGGGCTGGGGCCGAGATGGGGAGAGGGTAAGGTGAGGTGAGGTAGGCCTGCGGTCACAGGGGTTGCATCAAGTGTCTGTTTTCCCTGATATGATAACCTGGTCTGTGGTGTTGCAGTACTTCGTCACCAGACTTGTTTTAGTGTGTATATATGTGACCCCTCCCATGAAGCATATATACACAGGTATTAAATATATCGCTCTATATAATATTATATGTGTGTGGTATCGAAGGAATCTTAAATGAGGGTAAAGGAAAAGGACTCAGGACAGGAAACGCAGCATCTCCAGTTTAAATATGAAGCCTTTTATTTGGAATAGGGAAAGGGAAATAACAAAAGAGGGGAGGGTTTTATATAGATAGGTATAAACTTTGAGATGGGACAGGTTTCCCTGTTGACATTTTTGAAACCCTTTAGGATGTCCTTGCAGTCCCATCTCAGTGAGAGAGTATTATACTGCTAACTAGTGAGTTAAGTTTTAATATAAGGCTTTGCTTATATTATTTAAAGGGACATTGTGAAAGGCAGGAAGTTCACACTTGACTTCCCAGGCTTGCTTTATCAAGCCAAGAGGGTTTTCTTCAGCGCATTATGTGCCCTCAGCAGAAATGCTCAGTGCTCACAGCTCTACAGCAGATAAACCACAAGTTGTAGGGGCTGCTTTAGTGGTGTGTTCACAAGACCCTGTGATAACTCTCTCTTCTTTAATTGTGTGAGAGAAGAAGAAGAAGAAAATTCTGCAGCACAGAACCAAATTTGAGGGTTATTAACAAAGGAAGTGATGTTTTAATTTTATAACATTAGAAGAAAATCTCATATCTTGTAAAATAACCACAGACATTCATGCAGAGCAGAAGCTTATTAAATGCTGAAGGACTTAGTGAAAATCTTTTCCCAAATTCTTTGGTAGGGGGAGGGATTTAGGTGACACTGGCATTGGAGTTAACCTGGCCTTCACAGGGAGAAGTAAAAAAAAAAAACAGAACTCAACCAAAAAAAACCCTACTTAGCTTGTATGAAACTGTATGTCAAAAATGAATGGGTTTTAGCACGTGAAAGGAAAAGATAGCAAGGGGATGCTGCAGTTCTGAGATGGGTAGTAATGATTTTGAGTCCTTTAATATGTCTTTGTATTAATATAATTTAAGAATACCACGCTTTACTATTAAAATGAACTTAGTATCTTTCATAAGGTCTAGTATCAGGATAATTATGTAGATGTTTTAACAACATTTTTGTTTTTGTTCTTAAATAAAGAAAGAAAACCAAACTTGCTTCTTCTAGCCTTTGTAATAGAAAATAAAAGTGTGCACTTTAAACCCTCTCCTGATCCAGAGTGTGTTTCTGGTTTTCAAATAGCCTGCAAAAGATTTTATCTTGCTTTTGGGTTTCCCTGCTGTGAGGAGGGAAGCAAAGGGACCACGTCAAGCATTGGACCACTGTGGCTTTCCTCCCATCTTTAAGTATAATCATCTGCTCTTCTTGCTGAGTGGAAAATTGCCTATGTGCATATTAACTAACAGTTGATGCAGTTCTTCATCAGACATACAGTTCTTGTGCAGGTGTATTTAAGATGTTTTTCTTTCCCCCTAGTGCCAAGAATCCATGTGCTCTGCATTAACACATAGTTTCAGGTGTTTAGGTAACCCATGTTTTGAAACCTCCAGTAATCGGGTGTTGTAAACACCTTCATCTAGACCTTCTTCTGTGTAGGCTGCTCTGTTCAACTGGGTTGGCCAGTTCTTTTGCCTGGCAGTGTGCACCCTGCTAGGGAACGTGCCCATAGCCCTGCTCACCGAGTCGCACACAGCTTGGGCCATGGGAGGCGTCTGTGCACTTACTTTCCTCCTGGAGAGGATGCTGTGTGAGGAAACTGCATTGGGGGAAGAGGTCAGTGTGAAAACATTAATAAACCCAGCTTCTTTCTTTTTTTGAATCCATCATGGTGCAGATTAATCTAGATTCTTGATAAAATCAAAACTGGAGTGTGGTGAAGACAGGGGGGTCCCATGGATATGCCCGATTACTGCTGTATAAACTGGTAGTGACCAGAAGGTCGCATCCAGCGAGGCCTGAAGAGACAAGAACTGTGACACATCTCCTTGATGTGCCTTCATACAGACATAAGAACTCATGTCCTTCTGGTCAAAGAAGAGGCCTGAACACATTCTTGTAGTGCAGGGGGAATGAGGAGCCCTGTGCACTTCCAAGGTGCATCAATTGAGTACATACAATGTGAGAGACATTAGTTTTACACTCCAAAGATTGTTGACGCCATGCTGACAAGAGTTGAGGGTAGCTTTTCCATTACAATTTGAACCAAAATTGTCAAATTGTGAGGCAGACAAAGCATCTGGAGAAAAACACCTGTTTTCCTTGCAGGTTTGAGCCTCAGCTGTAAACTGGTGTTTCTTCACTGAAATAAGCTTGTATTTTGGAGAGGAAGAAAAGGAGTGGTGATTTCAGTAATCAGATCTTCCTAGGAACTTCAGCAGATACAAAGACAAGGCAGAGAGACCCAGGTTAGCCAGGAAAAATCCAGGTTCTGTGGGAGATTGAGAGGAGCAGGGTAGAAACCCCTGAGAGGTTAGGAGGAAGGCTTCATATTGGTTAATGCCAAGATGGTTAATGCCATCACACAGCAGTCTGGCAGAGGGAGTTTGCTGCAGATGAGAATCATAAGCAATCCTGTAACTGAGTCTGCCTACCACACTAGAGAGAAATATTTCTGGGCAGTGACACCAGATGATGCACATGCTGTCATCCTCTTCATTGGGTTTGCTGCTGCCACTGCAACCAGGAACAGGGTCATGTTGTGTTGTGTCCTGAGCATAGTGAGCAGCAGAGAGTTCCTGACATGCATGAGCTGGGGAGGTGTGTTGGTCACTGGCTGGGCACAGAGGACGTAACCATGTAGGGTAGCTGGGGGGGAAAAACATGGGGCAGAAAGCAACAAGCTAAATCATAAAAGAGGACTGGATGGGAGTGACTAGTTGGAGGGAAGTGGAGGAGGAAAGGCTTTGGGCATGCCAGCTGAAGCCCACAGCTGTATGATATGCAGTGGAGGAAGGCAGTGAACAGACTTGGTTGGGTGCCTCTGGGCAGAGGTCCTGTGGACACACAGCTCTTGGGGCTTCCTGGAAAGCTGCGGGCTCTGGTCAAGAGCTGAGCCATGTCTCATTCAGCCTCACCCCTTTCTCCCCAGGATGGGAGTGGACAGGACAGGACCTGTCCGTTCCACATAACCTCTCTCCCTTCCCAGATTGATTGCCACCTCCTTTTTCCCTGTGGTTCCCCCTCCAGGCAAGAGCAGTGTGTCCTGGTGCCACTGGGACAGGAGTGGTGTTTCCTAAAAACAGATCCAGGTGCAGCAAAGACAAGAGCAGGGACCAGACCAGATGACAGCTCCAGCTGACTCATTTCCCACCACAACAGTCCTGTCCCTGGCAGCTCCCAAGATTGCCCTTTCAGTGAAGCTCATCTCTGCAGTTTATCTTATGGATGTCAGTGCCCCAGAAAATTACTACTTTTTCCAGAGAGCCTTAGGAGGCACAGACATAGTGGAGACCCAGTAAATAGTGTCATTCATAACCATCTGGATTAATCCTCCAAAAAATTACATTTACACAGGGATGGGATAGAAGTCTCTAAACCTAGATGCCAGAGTAGATTTGGCTTGCTTTGAACTGGAAAAACACTCGGCTCTGGAGGTGCTCTTTGGCATATTTCCTTTGTTCTCAGTGGATTTCCAATGTCTGCCTTAGCTGTGGGCTTCCAATAGCACTGCAGCCCTCCAGGCAGATGGTTGGGAAGGATGAAGAGCTGCATAGTTTTGCTAATTGAATACCAAGGCACACGCCCCCATCTGTACCCCAGCAAAGCTCTGAGACAGAGAGGGAAAGTCCTGCTTCCATGGGAGTGAGATGGCCTCAGTTTTCCTCAGCAAAATTGCTTGAGAATAACTGCAACACAGCTGGGCATTGCCCCTGGGAGCTGTGGTGGGGATTCAATACAGCAGCAGTGTTTCAAAAGAAGCTCTAGGCAGTCTGGAGCTTCTCCCGTTCCAGACCATTCATGTCTTGGTTTTGGGGTATCAGTGGCAGCCAAACTATCCAAGCTTTTTTAAGGGTCATTTGTTTTTTTTTTCAGCCCACGTGCCTTCCCCACACTCAGCTGACTCCTGTATCTTTCCATCAAGCTCAGACATCTTGTGCTAAGATGCTGCAGGATCTCTGCTCTTGCTGGGGACCACATTGTCTTTAGCAGGTGTGAGTAGGAAGAGATGGCTGACAGACAGCCCAGGTCCTTACAGACAGCCTTAGTTTTGAGAGGGAAGCAGGCACAGGAATGTGTCTCTTGCTGTCCCACCCAATGATCTACCATGACACAACATCACTGGCCTTGGATTTCCCCATCCTGCTTTCAACCCCTTGGTTTATTGCTGCTCTTGGCACCTCCTGGACTCTGCCTCCTGCCAAGGCTTCTTCCAAGTGCTCCCAAAGCTGTCTCTGCCCAGGCTGCCAGAGAGTTTTCAGAGCAGGGAAATGCAAAAAGGCAGCTCTAGGTGTCCTTCCTGCCCAGGACAGTACAACTTCTGGTGATCCCAAGGCCCTTTCTCACATTTTCTCCCTGCCTAGCACCTAGTTCTCTGGCAAATGGCACCTCACAAGGGAAGGCCACGTGCAGAGAAGCAGAGCTGTGGTGAGCCCAGCTGCTATCTGAGCTCCCCAAGAAGGGGGAGATATCTTGGCGGGGTGGTGGGGAAGCAAAGCTCATTAACTTTTTGGCACTCATTTTGGGGAATTAGTTTTGAGAAATTCTTTTGCCTCAGGCAAGAGGTGCAGGCAATTCCTTCCACTGAAGTTCACTGCTTGGTTCAGAGATCCCAGTGCTGTTCCTCCACACAGGGAGACAGGCAGGGACATATGTACACATCCATAGGCACGTGTATGCATGCCATACCCTGCCAGGGGAGGAAGCCCTTTCAGAGGTAGGAAGGGAGCTCTGGGGAGTGAGGCCTCATCAAGCCTGTGTCTGTGTCACATGTTGCTACCATCAAAAGTACCCAAAGGGTTGCATGCCCATGTTGCAGGCACCAGGCAGGGTCTTTAGCCAATACAGAGTCCTAGTCCCACTTTTCCCTCAGCTGTCTACCCATCCATTCTGGCTTCATCACTCCTTCCCTCACCTCCTTTTCTTCAAAGTAATCTGCTGTGGGTGCTGACACCCCTGTGGTCTGGCCACAGCCTTCCCTGCTGCTGCCATTTTGTGTATCCCTGCAGCTCTGTGGATGACTGTTGGCACTAGCAGCATCTCAGCCCAGAAGACAACAAGTTTCTGGGATGTGGTGCAAGTATCCTTTCAGAATGGCCATGGTGAAACCGTCTGCAGGCCTCTGCAAAGGTGAGAAAATTTCCCTATCAAGCCAAATGCACCACACAAATAAATAGTTAAGTCTGGAAGTTGTAAGGGGAATATACAACTGTCCTAGGAACTAGTACAAGAACAAAAAACTGCGGATGTTTACAAAGAGGCAACGCTTGACCTCTGGCAAAGGGATTGTTTGGATAAAAGAAGGAGGAAACCACTTACCAACCTGGGTTTGGTGTGAGAATCAAGCCATACAGGTGGGCCTGGAGCCTCCACAAAGGCTTTGAGGAATAGGCTTGATTTGTGGGGTGTGTAACAGAAGACATCTCATGTGAGGAGGTACGGAAATTTCCAAGTAATGGCTGTGCTGCCAACGTGAATGGTCTTGGGTGACTGAAAGAAATGGAGAAAAAAAAGGGAAATACTCTTGCTTCAAGAACAGCAGAATTTGCAAATCTTCTAGAGGTTTGTATATATTTTTGTCCTTTTTTCCAGATTCACTTCAGGGGAGTGTCATCTTGTATGTCACCACAAAGCCCCTTCAGTACTGTTGGCTTCTGTCTGTCCCTTGTCAAGGGCCCCAGATCATACAGAACACGTAACAGCAGGTTTTATCTCTGAGGAGACATTAATTTGACTCTCCTCTTCCTAGCTTATCTTCAAACAGAATAAGATATTTAAATGTATTTATCCCTTTGCCAGGGTGGGTAGCATGCTCTGGGGATGGATGGATGGATGGATGGATGGATGGATGGATGGATGGATGGATGGATGGATGGATGGATGGATGGATGGATGGATGGATGGATACATAAAATTGTTACATAAGCTTTGTGTCCTTAGAAAATCAGACAAAAAGGTTTTATTTTCTAAGATACACATTCCATGACATTACCAAGTCAAACTTGCACCTTATTGGAGGAATAAGCACTAATGCCTTTCTTTGGTCAAATGTCATTGCTGCTGCTGGGTTCCCCAACAGCTGTGCTTTCAGATACACCTGAGAAACAATTAAATTCCCTTTTGTAGTGGTGGCCTCATAAATCAATGCACAGCCACGTGCCACCACCAAGGACAAGACTCACAGCAATAATCTGCAGGAAATTCTGACTGAGAAGGCACATGAGTGTGCCACTGGCTCTTGTTTTGGATCTGAGTGTGGCTGCAAGACACTGGCAGGAGCAGAAACAGGGGAAAGGCTGCTTCAGAAGTGCTGTGAAAGTGGCCCTGTGGAGGAGTTGAGGGATTACTCCTGGGGCTTAGGGAAAGATGGCAACTTGGAGATAAGCAGAGAAAACTACCTTACCCAGCTCCTTGTAATGAGCAGGGTTATATCAGAGGTCTGAATGTCTGAAAAGATTCTTCAGGGTCTCAAACTGTCAGCAAGGCTATACCTATGAGTTACACCTCAGCAGTGTTGCTCTACAGTTCACTTTGGGCCTGATGGCACACCTCTCCAGAGAGGTCCCATTAGAGACAGGAGTAGATTTAGAGGTTTTAAGAGACATTTACATGCTTTGGTGCCAGCAGAAGCACCTGAGCGCTGCAGAAAGGCAAAGGGGTCAGGGGAAGGTACAAGAATTGGTTGCTTAAAAAAAGAACAATTCTTTCCAATAACAATGTAAAAGGAGGGAGAGTATGGACCAAGGCAAACATTGAGGGACCCACAGTCCTCCACTCAGTACTGCTGAACACACTCCTTGGGCAAATGTGCCAAGAGGTTCAGCCAGCATAGCTGGGTGGTGTGGGTACCTGCCACAAGAGACCTGCAGAAAGTACAGTGAAATTAGCCCTGGTCTCTGCCAGTTAAATTGCTGTTCCCAGAGTTTGGCCTTTTCCATGACATTAGGTGCCTCCTTTTGTGTGCCATCCACTTAGGGCCAGTATAAGGTGACTATGGCTGGTTGAGTCTGTGAGAAAATGTGCTGTTAAGGGCTGACTGGGCTTTTGAGTGATGGCTGGAGCAGAGCTGCCAGCACCTCCACTAAAATGGGATCACAAAACCAATAAAAACACATTTGATCTGACAACAGTGCAGCCAGCGCAAGTGATGCAATCTGTGGCCATGCCTGCATCTTTCCAGGGACATTTCAACTTCATTCACTAAAGCAGCTCAAATGCTCTGCTCTCCATGGCAGGGACATGGGGGCAGACATTCCCTATTGCTATGACTCTACTCCATAGTACCGTTTCTGATTCCCTGGGGGGCTTGAAGACAGGGTGGTGTTGATGCATGTAGCTAGTCATGTTACCCAAGTTGTTCTTGTGGGCAGAAGGTCATTGTTCAGGGATTCTGAATCAAGAGGGACATGCAGTCTTGGTAGGAGACTTTGTGGACCTGGCAAATGCCAGATGAGATCTATATCTTGTCGCTCTCGGATCTATAGACAAAAACTTAGAGATGTCCATTGCAGGCTAATAATTCAAACTGCTAAGTGACAATTTAGATGATCTTTAAGGTACTTTGCAACCCACACCATTCCGTGATTCTATGATTTTTTTCTGAATTAATGTCTTCGTTTTCCAAAGCCATAAATGTCAGTCTGTTGCTGCAGCAGCTGCTGTGAAGTTCTTGGGTCCCTCCAGACATGTGGTCAGATGTTTGTTCAACTTCCATAACAAGTTTAAGCCTTGGACAAAACCATGGGGTCCAGGTGCACCTGGCACTGGACAGCTACCATGTTCCCAGTCACTTTCCCTTGCCAGCATGTGATAAGGAGCAAAACTAGGCATATATGACAGTAGTTGTCCCAAACATCAGTGATGCCTGGCATGACTGACTCCAGTCTTCCAGAATGGACTGGAAGATTTCAGGAAAGGACGTGGATCTCCTGGCTGGCAGGCTGTGCTCCAGGAAGGAGAGATGTGATCATGTCTCTTGCTCACAGGAGCCAGAATGCACTGACTGTCAGCAGACTCTGCTGGCTCCAGATTTGGGTGGGCGGAGAACACTGTAACAGCCCAGGGTCAGTATGGGACAGTTCTCCCTCAATGGCTTCTCCACTGATGGTTATGACTAGCTCAACATCTGAAGAGGTTGTATCAAAATTACAAGTTCTGCTAAACCAGCTATTGTGTGATTTCTGAGCCTGATTAGATTGGGATCTCGATCACAAGGCTTCTCCAGCTAAACTGAAATTCTCAACCACCCAACCTGGCTAGGTACTTCTTTCTTTTTGGTTTCTCTTGGGTTAAATTAAATGTATTTCATTATGGAACCAAACACCATGCATGGTTTTGCTGGGCTGTGTCCAATTGCTGTGGTTCACAGACCAGTGTTGGAATACCTGGTTTCTACCGACTCACACTGGCACTGTAAGGTTGAGCCTGGCAAAATGGACAGGAACAAACTGAGAAATAAAAGCACTTCTGTTGAAATACCACACTTAGCAAAAGAAAAGACCACAGCACATGTAAGATGCTACTTCCCACACCAGGTTCTGAAAAAAAGGATCAGATCTTTATCCTCCTGTCTCCAGTCCTTTTCTCCATGCTAAAAATTTCACTGACAGGAGAGGAGGGGCTTTGTGTGCTCAAGATCTTACTTAACCAGCTGTTACCAAGGTATTTGCAGGGTTCATGAACTCTCTTGCCATACATCACTGCTCTGAGAGGAGGCTGCTTGCTTTCTAATAAAATTCAGTGCCACTTAAGAAGAAAAATCCTATATTTTGGGGGTGATGCACACTTTGTAAGAAAGAAACCTTGTACTGTTATCAATATTAACTTAGGAGGGACACACAGTAATTTTTGCGTCACATACAAATAATGTCACTATCTTCATCTCAGCTAAAAAGTTAGCAGGCAGACGCAGACAGCATGTGTATCTCCCTGTAGCAGCCTGCACAGCTTGGAGCTCCTCAGAGCCTCTCAAGACCTCGTCAAAGGATCCCTCTCCTGTTGTGTTTGCAGCCAACGTGTACCCCTGACAGCGCACACTTGCTTTTTTCCCCCTTCAGACACATGTATTTGTTATAACACCTTGGGAAGGAAAAGGGTGCTGCCTTTGCAAAGTTAGATAACTGGCCCAGTTCTTTGCTGCCGGATTGGCTGGGAGAGGCCCTGTAAAACCACGCTGGCCAGGCGCCCGGCCCAGCCCTGCAAGGCTGCAAGCTATTTCCACAATTGGCCACTTCAGAGTGGGAGAGGGGGAGGTGAAGGCAGCCGGGCAAGCTGCATCTCCGCCAGGCTGCTTCCCTTCCTCCTTGTTTTTTCTCAGCCGGAGTAGTTTGGCAAACTCGCTCCGGGTGCCTCTGAGCCTGTCTCGCAACGCCCAGGAGAGTGGGGTGTAACATTGGTGGCCAGGCACCTGGCCCTCCCTTAGCACTGCTGGCACAGTCCCAGGACAGGACATGTCAAGCTGCAACACCCCTGGGGGCCCCACTGCCCTGGACTTTCCGGAAGTCCTGAAGTCCCTACTGGAGTATTCCTTGCCCTGGACCAACAAGATGACAGGTAGGATTGAGGAAATATGTACTGGTGGTTCTGTTTTGATTTCTCCTTCCTCTCCTTCAATTGCAAGGTGAGAAAGGAGCAGATCTTGTTTGCTGCAAGCCCTTCAAGGGTGTGTTTCCCCAAAGCATCCAAGTCAGACAGGGAGTTCTGGCACTGTGCATGTTGTGCAGCTAGGAGGAGAAACAGCAGCAATAGATTGATTATAAAATCAGTCAAGAGTGCTGAGCTCCTGATCCTTTTAATCTTTGTGCTCAGCTACTTCTTGGAAACTCTCACAGATTTGTGCATGGAAAAGGCTTGGGCACAAATCTTCATGCTCACATAGAAGCAACTTCCAGGATTGCCATTCACTGTTGCCCTATGGTTAATAACCACTAAGCCTCCAGACATTGCCTCTTCCCAGACTCAGACTGTCCAGAGAGCCCAGCCTGCACGGGACAGGCTGGCTCTGTGCAAACTTTGTTTGATGCTGCAATTGTTTATCAGTGAAAAGCTGGGGTACAGAACACAGCAAATGCTGCATTTTCTTTGGAGGAGCACTTCTGTACCCCTAGGCTTTCTCACTCTCTGCACAGCATCCTAGAAAACAAATGGAAAGTATCCAGGACGTTATTTAGTTTGGGCTCTTGCTGTGCTGAACACTTTGCTCATGCTGCCCTGATGGCTTTGCTAATGCTGAGTCTGCTCCAACCACCCATCACACAGCTTGAGTGCTCTCTGGTTTTGGATAGGATGCTCCACACCCTTGACAAGCTGCTTTTTGGTTGTTGTGTTTAAACGTTTGCTGCTGAGCACTGGGGAGGTGTGTGGGAACACCTCAGCTCAACATGCCTATGTCTGGGCATGAGTGAGTTGAGCTCACAGAAACAGACATGCACAGAGCTCACTCTTCTCTATGGAATTGCTACCAAGACATTCAGGCAGCTCTGCAGTGTTGGGGGCAGCAGGACCCAGACACACAGTGTGGAGAGAGACCCTGCTCTTGCTCCAGGGTCAATGGGAAAAAATGCTGCTGCTGTGACAGTAAAGCATTCATGTCACGAAAGGCAGCTGACTATACCTGCTGTAATACAGTGAGCCCTATGGCACATGCACAGCTCCCTGTGGGAAAGGGAAATAGGGCAAGGGGAACTGCCACAGCCCTAAGGGGCTCATTTTGTCACATTGCTCTGCTGCTGCCTCCTGTGAGCTCTCACTCTTTGCTGAGACTGCCCACTAACAGGTGTGTTGAAATACCACACTGTATGAAGTCCCACTGTTTGTGTGGACCAGTGCATGTTTTCCCAGCTGACAGTACCCAGGTAGAAAGTGGAACTGTCTGGGAGGAGGCAGTAATAGCCAAGGGCAGCTCATGTGGTGCAGAGCCTTGCTGTGGCTAAGCTGAGTTTGGCTGCTTTTCTGGGATTTCTGCTCTCCACAGCCAATTGGATTCAACTAATCCAAGGGAGGAGTGCTAGCAAGACCTATCTGTTTAGAGTAGGGGGTAGAGGAGAGATCAATGATTTGAAGAGAGAATAATTTACTCTTAACTCAATGTGACTTTTTTGGCAGCTGAAACTGCTATTTTGTGGCGGCTTTCTTCCAGGACCACCCTGCCTCTCCACATCACTTCCCGTAGTCCTCAGAACTGTCTTTATTATGCTGCCTCCTTCTCCAGACCAGCATTCCCATCGTGGCCTCTTCCCACAGAGCTCAGTTTTCTCCTCCTGGGTCTCTGTACTTGGACAGCACCCATCTGGATTTGCTAGCTCTCAGACCTCTCTCTGAAATTCTCTATTCTGCTATTCAAACTTCACAGTGGGGCTTGCTGTACATCTCCCCCTCACAGCCTGTACCCAGCAGTGAGCTGCTTGTGGCTTGCCTCCCTCCCTGCTGCACCCCAGAACTGGGCTGTTCTGTATCATCTGGCGCTGACAAGACTCCCAGCAGTAACAGCCAAGGCCGCTGCATTCCTCTCCTCACATCTCATTGTCCTCCACTCTTCCTTCTCAGCTGCAGAGTGAAAGCAAATGTAAAAATCCCAGGCAGATCCCAGCTTAACCAAGAAGGTACAGCTTGTGGTACAGTGCCTGCTTTCTGCTGGCAATTGCTTCAGCACCTAATCCCCAGAGACAGTGAGGAAAAGCTCTTGGGGCCGCCTCCCTCCTAGCTGGCAGGGCAGTTCTAATGCTGGAGCAGGGTGATGTGAGAGGCAACCCACAGGATGGTTCCTCAGGAACTCCCTCCCTCCTGCCTTTGGGAAGAGCAGCTAACACTGTATAGTCTAGAGCCCCTTCAAGAAAAGTCACAACTTATGGTGGTGCAGAACAAACCTTAGCACAGTGGGGCATGGGTGGAAATGTGCTGAAGGAAGAACGTGGTCAATCTAAACAGAGTAAAAGCTGCTGAGTGGTTTTAATAACCTCCCTTCATACAGACATTACCCAGCAAAGCAGCTGCAATTGAGCTCTGCAGGGATGATGTGCACGGACCTTGTTCCTTGAAGGAGTGTTGTACAGTACTGAGGGCACAGCATCATCCTTGGGGGCCACCAACATTGACAGCAATGGAACAAAGTGACCATGAGAGCCATAACTGAATGGGAAGCCTGTAGCCTGCCCCACTTTGGCTTCATCCACTTGCCTAAAAGCTGCTCCTTTGTGACCTCACTTGTTGTGTTCTCTATCTACCACCTATCAGTAGCTGTTTCCTAGACAAAAGCACCGCTGCAGGCTTGCTGCCCCTTGCCAAGCTCTGTGTGCTGCCTCTGTTGTGTGTGGTCTGACATCTGTGTCTCATTACCCTCTGTGAAGTGGCATCTCCCTTTCACACATGTGCCTTTTCTTCCTGCCAGCTGAGCTTGGCAAGGCAGAGGGAGTCCATGGAGGGCACGTAGCAGCCCTGAAACACACTGGGCAGCAGAGCATGATCTGCTCTGCCTGCTTCTTGCAACTGGATTCATCAGCATTGATAAATGATGCTCCCCATCCACCCATCCATCCATCTGCCGTTCCAGCCTATAATAACAGGGTGTCCTTTTCCAAGCTTCCCGTTGGGCAGCACGTGTGCAGGAGTTGCATCGGGAGTCCCATCCGTTCTCTGTGAAGGAGGGAGCAGATTAGGCCTCCCAGCCGACACAAGAGAAGTAGCTGCTGGGTAGGGCAGATCCACATCTGGGGAAGTTCAGCCAAGCAGATGCCCAAGTGCCTACCTGAGAGGAAGATGTCTTTTTTCTGCTGGCACGTATGGGAATGCCTGTGCTCTCACTCCCGCGGCTCTGTTGGATGCAGACGGGCCGATCCCAGCGGAGCACACCCTTCCCTTTCCCGGCTCGCAGCACTGTATAGGAGGTTCGCTGCAGCCCATCCTGCCGAGGCAAGAGCAGCCACTGCTGACAGAAGCCTGTGGCTGCAGCATCTGACACTTGTGCGAATTTATTCATTCTGTGGGAGATGCTCCTCAGTATCCACCTGTGCTCTCGGGAACGAACTTGGCAATATTTGCTCCCTTCGTGTGTTCAGAAGCTTAAATCCCGGCACGGCATCCCTGCTGCTAGAGCAAGGGGGCGGCTTGGAGAATCACAAGAATTTCTTGTGATCATGACAATTTGGAAAGGCGGCCTTTCCTCCCTTCCCCCAGCAGCCCGCCCATGCCAGCACTGCAGTGAAGTCCCTCTCCCTGCCCATATTATGTAGGGCACGCCGCTGCGGGCATCGTGTGGGACGGAGGGAGATTAAATCCAGGGCACGCGCGAAAGGTGATTTCGGGATCCTAAACGAGGATAGGCAAGGGCGGGCTGGAGCGCTGGCGCCAGGAAAGGGCGGGGAGGGAGTTCGCAGGCGTCGCGCTGCCGGAAGGGCCCTCACGGATCCCCGGTCGGTCGCGGCCCCCTCAGGCACTGCCAGGCTGCGGGAACAGGCGGGCGCGTGGACGCGCAGGAGGCGCGCGGCGGGCGCGCGCCCCGCAGCAGGCGGGCGCCGCGTCTCTGCTGCCCACGCGCGCGCTGCCTCCCCACCTCCTCCTCTGCTCCCCTGACGGTGACGCAGCGCCCGCGGGAGGAGCAGGAGGGGCGGGGCTCCGAATGCTAATTAGCCCAGCTGAGGCTCCACCCCCGCACGTGCCCTGGCGGGAGGGGGGCGCGTGCCCGTGCGGGCCGCGGGGAGGGCAGGGCGGGGAAGGCGGGGCCTGCCTGCGCGGGGCCAGCCCTCTCGGAAGGCACGGACCAATCCCGGGGCGCGGAGAGGCCGGGTCGGGGTGGGGTCTCGGAGCTCATGAATACTGAAGCACGCGACGAGCGTCAGCTGGCCGCGCCTGCGCCGTTAGCTCCGCGCTTCGCCGCTGCTGCCGCCGCCGCCGGCTCCTGGGGAGCCGCCGCCGCCGCCGCAGCCCCGCGCCGCCGGTGACCGCTGACAGCCCGCCCGCCC